>WYDI02020736.1:0-18762 GCA_009867235.2 Psittacus erithacus | reverse complement strand
TGGGAGTTGTTTTCTTTCGATTCCCCCCCCCCCCCCGCCGGGAGGGGGGGGGGGGGGGGGGGGCAGTGAGTGGGCTGCGTGGCAGGCCTAAACCACGACACCAGGTAAACTTTTAGATGTAACACTCAATATACCTGTTAATATTCTAGCCACCCAAAAAGCTCACTGAAACCACATTTTTCTCTAGAAACACAAAAATACACTTCCGTACCTCCCCAGATGGTCCAGTATCTCACACATTTGTTCTCAGGTCAAAAGCTAGAGGCAACTTTCAGTTCTGGGGAGTAGACAACTATTTTTTGCTAAATGAAGTAGTCTACTGGTGAGCTAGGTGTCTATCAAATCAATACAATCTAGACATTTTACTTAATGCAATCTAGAAACATATCTATCCAGAAGGCTAGCAGATATGACATAGTACTTATGAGATACCCAGGCCCTCTGCAGTAGTGCTGGAAGTTTTATTCCTAAAACTATACAAGAAGTCTGTTTTTAAGAACCCAAATCTCTCTCAAAGAACTGAAAATCTTAATTCTCCTAATCTGCTGTTTGATAAATAACCTTGCACTGTGAGTAGCATACACACCCATGAAATTAGCTGAAAGTAGCCAAAATTGAGATGAATTATTCAAAAAGATTTCACCTCTATATAATTTCTTAAAAATTGAAAACAAAATAAAAATATGTTTGTGATTCTATCATTATTGATATTCAACTTATTTTGTCCCCAAATTGCAGTTACAATGCCAAGCTACCTATAATGCTATACATGTTTTAAAACTAATCAGTTACATATGTACTAATACTGGGGATTGTCATGACTGAGGTGCAAGACTTTGCACTTGTTCTTGTTCAACTTCATGAGGTTTTCACGCTCCTACTTCTCAAACCTGTCAAGGTTCCCCCACATGGCATCCCTTCCCTCAAGCAAATGACCTGTACCACTTATCTTGGTGTCTGATCACAGCGGTGTCTGCCATCCACATACTGGTTTCAATCAGTAACCAGTGTAGCCCTTGGTTTAGTAATCTACATTATAACCTGTAATAAAAAAAAGATTACAGGATATGGTTGTCTTCTATACTAGAAGCTCGAGTTTGCAATCCCAGAATCATCTTTAGTCAGTTGTTTCTAGAAGCAACATAAACTGCAGTATGAAGAGCTCACATTAAGTCATGGGACTCCAGGAGGATACAAGATCTTGTTACTACATAGCACTACTCGTTTTACATAAATACCAAGAAAGGTGGCTGCTGAATGGCTGATGGGAAAGTAAAGGAACATTTAGTAAAAGATAAAGATGGTCCTCCCCTGCCATACTGCTGAGCTATCCAAACAAAAAAAAACATACTACAGTCTTGTGGCTAGTAATGAAGATGAGGTGTGCTTTCAACCTTGATAGGGACAACTGCATATATGTAATTCATTTACACTGAAAGCTTATGTTCAAAAGCTTTACTGCTTTTCTTGGATAAAATAACACTGAAGATTTTTGAACTTTTTTTTTTTTTTAAAGTTCCCTGTAGAACCTAGTATGACCCTGCTACTTACTGTCCAGTATCATACATTTAAATTAGGAGTCACAGTGATAAAACATTTTCAAGTTCAAGCATTGCAGAGTAGTAAAATCTGCACTCCAGTTCTTTGAACTGAACATGACTCAACTTTAAAAAACAACTCTAATCAATCAAATGACCTGCCTATGCAAAACAGTGTGATTATTTCATATTTCACTTTCACTTTCTTGTTCATGTTATGATTCAGTGAACTTCTATTAGCCATCCAGTTTGTAGGACATTCAAATTACACAATTTTAACAGTTCTTTGTTACTGTTCTACAATGCTTTATGTAATGTAATCTTCAGATTAATTTCCTGAAAAATCAATGGTATTTGCGCAGTCATTACTGGGGGAGGGGAACCTTAATCCATCCCACTCCTGTTAAGTCCGGCGCTGGTGTCAGCAGCAGATGCCCAGAGCCTGGAGAGGGGTCACAGGTCTGAGGAGCACACCTGAGCAGCAGCACAAAGCAGTTCCAGTCACTCGAGACAGTCAGTCAGCTTGGCTTCATCAGGGGCCAACTTAAATGCCCCTATGCAAACGCACACAGCATGGAGAATAAACGAAAGAAGTGAAAGACATGCACATGCCTTCTGGGCTATGATCTTACTGGCATCATGGAGACATGGAGGGATGGCTCCTATGACTGGAGTGTTGGACTGGAAGGATACAAGCTCTTCAGCAAGGATAGGCAGGGGACATGATGTGTCTAGTTGATGGATTCCCATGCTAAAATTATGCTAATGCATCACCAAGACAGAAAAAATGTAGAGAGTACTTTTTTTTGTCCAAGAGTGGAAAATAGAGTGAGAAGCCAAAAAGAAATATAGAAATAAGAGCTGAAGGAACTGCTTAACCAGAGGTTGCACTGCTCAGCTGAGTGCAATTCCATTTGCAGTCATAAACCCTGACAACAGGAGGCAAAGCAAAGACTCTAATCTACAACAGTGAATCCCAAGAGCTGAAAAGTAGGCTGAGAAGAGCTGACAGCTCTAAGAATATTAGTTATATTGTGCCCTGATTTCTTCAGAGAATTAAGAGCTGATCCATTTCCTAAAACTCCCAGGACTAGAGCTGGAAGGATTTATTCTTGCTTTCTAATATGAAGTCTTTTTTATTCCTTCACATTTGTTATCATAAATGATACAAGACAGAAGGCTTGATGAGAGTCTGAGAACATGATCAAGAATCTGACAGTATGTGGCTACCTCAGAGAAGCTACACAGCACCTCATAGACTACCACAGGCCTCCATCTGCCCACTCAGCTGCCAGGCTGAGAATTTAGAATGAAATCTCACCATTTAAACTAGCTTACACCTGTGATGCAAGATGAAAATCCGAGGACAAAGCATGGGACATTTGTTTTCTTTCATTGTTATTACTATATTGTGTATTGCCAGCAATCACTTTTTGCATACTCTATAAACTGCAGTCTTCTCTTTGTGAGAAAACATCATTGGATGTAGAAGAATTCTAGCTGAAGTTCTGGATAAGAATGATAGCAAGAAAAAAAAATAAAAAGTGATTAATGTGTGGGGATTTCTTTCTATATCTCTCTTAAATACAAGAGCACAATATAGCAAAATCTGCCCAAGCTACTGTATCTACCTGAACCAACTGTATCTATTTGAACCAATGCTGGTAATTATACACACTCTCACAGTTCTTCCATTCACCCAAATGGATTCCTGTTGTCCACAAGTTTGGCTTGGGTTGTATATTTTCCTGAAAGCCTTCAGATCCATTTCAATTTGTCTCCTGAAAAACTCCTCATAGGAATACAACCTTGTTCTAGACAAAACAGCAAATACCTTCACATATACTGCCATATTTCTGTTTATATATTTTTGAGTACCTTCTGGTTGGCAGTTGAACGTATGTATTTGTGGCTTACACATACTTCAAAAAATTAACAAGCAGAGAAGCTGAAATAAATCTGACTCAAGACTTACAACTTCATTTTCTACTCTTCTGCTTTTTTAACATGTAGTCCAATTATCACTTCACATGAACAAGGGAATTTTCAAAAGGCACAGCTGGCTTCTGATGTCCATGAACTTGCAGCGGGAGTTAAAAGCCAGACATCAATATACTCTATCACACTTCTCTGTTTTAATGTTGTATGCTTCCCTTCCTTCTCCTTCTCCCTGAATTTGCCTCAGTGCATTATGAAGAACAAACAAAATGCTGAGAAAACAGTGAAAACTCAAATCACACCATCCCTCAGTTTACCCTTCAGACCCCTCCCCAGAGCTTCTGTGTTTTATCTCAGTGTGCTGTGATGGATCTTGAGATGTGACTTTCCCTTCTTGGGACATGGCTGTGGCCAATTCTAGGGCAAGACAACGTAAATCTAACATGATTTATTAGTTCCAAAGAAATTAAGTGATTATTTTAACTTTGACTTCAGCTTTGTATTCTTTATATCAGCCTTATTTGCTTCATATCAATTATTTGTTCTTTTTCCCAAAAAAAAGTATCATGAGTTTTCTGAGGAGAGTACATAGCTATATCTTAAGTGCTGTATTCATGCATAATGTGTACTATTCACTATAGCAACCCCTAAGAGCTCAGCTGTGATCATGATCAGCATGGACGCTAAACTATTAAACAGGATCCTGTTTATAAAGCAGTTTTTATTCAATTACATTTAAATGGCTACAAATTGGAATAAACATGGTTCAGTGATGTAAAAATCACAGGAGTTTTCAAAGCTGTTATTCTCTTTGTCTGATTTTTACACTTCGCATAATGGTACCCTCAGATCTCATAACTAACCTGTCATACTTCGAATTATAGCTTATTCAAAACTTTATTATCATATATTACTATTCCTTCTCCTTGAATTTAGGACCCAATGATTACACTGAACTGAAATGTTATTATACTGCAGCTAGCACGACGGTTACAGAACAAGTCACATCTGCTTCAAAGTTCCTAGATCATATAAACTGAGAGGGAAGACTACAAGAGAGAAACTTTTCTAGTCATTCGTACATGTCTTTCCCTTTTCATTAATCAGTGTGTCAGGCACAGTATGAAAGAATGGCAATTAGATTAATCTGTTTTATAAACAGGATATATTCTATGCTTAGATTTCTAAACTAAAGCTTTGTCACATATTTCTGCAAACTGAAAGACTGTCAGCTCTACCTGATGCAGTGCAGCCTGGAAACCCCAAGCCTTACAGAGAAGCAGTGCCACAACAGCCAGGTCTAATTCCATGTCATTTAAATACAAACTGATTCATATCGATATTTACAGAGCTTAGAAATAACAAAAATTCATGCTTGTCATGAATAAACACGTAAAAAACACTAATGTTCAGCAAGGATTGTATTCCATGTCTCGTATAACCATATGGCAAAGCATTTTAACTGGAGGTATATATTGCAAAGATGTATTTCAAACACATTTAAGAACACCAGCAGCGGAGACTTGTTCTCATTTCTTTTAAACTATTTTTACAGCAAACAGGATTGTTCTGAATATAGTGTAAGTACTTACCACTATGCTGTATTTTTGAGAAGGCTTCAGAATTCTCCCATAGGAGGCAGCATGATGTCATTTTACTTACAGCATAAGTTTTTCCTGTTAGGAAGAAATATATAGTGCTCTTCAGTAAATGAAAAAAATGCATGCCTGTAAGTCACAAAAGGTGAAAGAAGTGACTTATTAGTCACCTGTAATGCTGGTTTTCAAGATTAAAAAAAAAAAAAATCATAACACTGATACCCAGAGAGTAAATACATTGATCATAGGGCACTGACTTCTGTCATAAAAATTGTTAGCAATATTTTCAGTTTGCAGATTGATCATTGTTACAAAACCAGAATTCTCTTAAACATATATACCACAAAAATATACATTTTGGGGGGGAACCTAAGGCAAGCACTTCAAAATAAAAGACGACAAAAAAACCCACTGCAAAACCCTTGGGTTTTAAATATTTATGTAAACATGTGTTACAAATATTCAAATATAAAATACAAGGATTCAAATACATTAAAATATAAATATTCCATTTTTAAAGCCATTTGACTATTATTTATTCTTTCTTACAGGTAATTCAAAACTGTAGTTAATTCTTCAAATGACATTTCAATGTACAGGCTATTTGCCAATCACCTATCCATTTTAGATAGACTATACAGATAGGCTGAATAGCAATATTTACCAATAGTCTCTACTGTCAGAACTATCTTGAGACATTGCAATTTAAAACTCAAACCTTAAGACTGTTAAGAAAGTTATTTCAGGTAATTTGCTGAGGTTCCAAGACTGTATTAGCTGAAACACTTCTCTTCCCTCAAAGGCCAGCAGAGTTGATTTTACAGCACACGTAGCTACACACATTTTGCAGGGGAATTCATACACTGATTGTGCATATGTTTCTGTAACTCTCTTAAAAGTACCAAGGCACTTCATATAATTTATTCTTATTTTCAATAAATTTATCATCACAAAGAAGCACTTTGTGTGAAAAATACCATTTCAAAAATAATTGCAGGAGCAAGGGTGAGACAGTCAAGTATTCCTATTAGCTTGCTAATACGTCAAGCAACCTCAATTTCTGAAAAATCACACAATGCATTTGGTCACAGTATAGCGCCTATTAACACTGTAGAAACACTTCTGCAATAAACTGGCAAGCATGTTCCACAAACTTATATGGCTTTCAAGGTCCATCAGCATCTTAGTCATCAGCAGGAACAGACATGACTTCCAGATAACAGATGAAGTACAGACTATCATCACTAACAATGTATCTATACACACACATGCATACAAACACATTCTGTGTATGTATACTGTATATTAAGAAATTAATCAGGTTTTAGCAATAAGAATCTTAAGAAGCATGGCAGTGGGTTTCCATATTATATTTCAGAAAATTATTTCATACTATTTAAAGAAAGATCATCAGATTTGAGCCTTCCATTTTGACCAAAATCAATGTAAAATTACTTACTGTAATGGTATAACTTACTTGCTACTGGCAGATTCTGACATCTTAATCACAATGAATAACTTTCTCATTAATGTTTTTACTCACTAAGGCAAAACCACTACCTGTAAGTGCAATTCATCCTAACAAACAGCTGCAAACATAGTCCTCAATTCAGTGTAAAGTCAGTGCTTATAAACTGGAAATAAATACCAGGAAATGCCTATCTGAATGCATGTCTGAAACATACAAGTTCAGGAATACAGAAGCAAAGCAAATTTCCTTATGAATAAGGAATGTGTGAAATACCCTAGCTAAACTGTGAGAGTGTCCATCTGGACACTTGCTGCAGGGGGAAGACTGGCAACACTACAATTTTTCATACACACCCATTGAGGAATCAGATGTGGAAGTTTAGGGCAATCTTTACTCCAAGCTACGGTAATGTTTTAAATCTCTCCACATGACAGTGGCACTCTTACTGGAGATTTCACTGCTCACGCAGACTTTGACAGCCATTCCCATTCTCCAACAGTAGTAGGTGATTAAACCTAGGATATAAGAAATAAGGAAGGATTTAAGGAATGGCTGGACAGTGAAAATCCACTAAAGCTAATACAGCTTCCCTTCTCAGTTATCTTAAACTTGCACTTCTTTATTTCAGTAGCCTTTACAACTTAATTCCTGCTACAGGAACAGGATAAGACTCATCTTGGCTTTACTGGTAAAGACGGGGATTGCATATACTGTCTGTCCATAGCACCAAAATAGTCTCCATCTTTAAAGCATAAAAATAAATTAAGAAAGTGCTATTTGCGAACTATGCTTTCCAAGTTTATCTTTTTACATATTTATTTATCCCTTTCACCTTCAGTTTGTCATATGGATCTTCTAATTATCCTTCCCAAACTGACTTTTATTATGGATGACTAGACGATAGCTTAGACTTTATATATTCTAGTAAACCACAGTGTCTTGTCCATTTCCAGATCGTGTTTAGACTTTCTCTCTGCAATAGTCAATTATTCTAAGAAAAAAACAACAAACAAACAAAAAAAACCAACCCGCAAATACTGCACTCCCTTGTATCAGGAAGCATGGCTACACGTTAAAAGACTAGCAGTCAAATTCTAAGACAAAATATAGATGTTGCCTACATATACATTACATCATTTTATCTCCATATTAGCAACAACTGATTTCCTCATAATTGTAAAATTTTATTAAAAATATTAAGGGAATCTAGCAGTCCTTCTAAGCATATTTCCCTGAAGCTTAAAACACGTTTTCTCACCAGTCCACAGACTCATATGTAATTTAAATCTCACGGTGTTACGATGACCCTAGTTCTAATGTTACTCAGTTTAAGCTTACTCAATTGACTCACTTTGCAGAATTATCACAATAGTCTCTTATTTTATGGGTGATAAAACAACAAGCAACTAATAATGACACAGCTATCTCAGTCTTTACCTGAGAAATAAAATCTGTCTCATAGATGTTTTGCTTTGAACTTGATGACCTACTCTTTCCAACTATCCCCCTCTGACAGCTCTTGTCAATACCCAGATACAGGCTGAAAATACTTGTTTATTCTTTGATGCTCAATTTTATTCATCACAATGACTAGATTATTTTAATTAACTTCAATTTAGGCAGAGAGGTTCATTAAGTCTCTGAAAAAATGTGCCCTTTTAAATGCAACCTTAGCATCTTTAAATCTGCATCTTTTACAGTGTTTACATACTTTCCCCCATTGACTCAGTTTCATATCAAGTTCTTTCTTTTGAATATTTTAATAATAAGCTCTCCCCACTGCTAAATTCAGGAATTTCATACTCAACAATATGCTCAGTAGCAAAGAAATTTTCAAATTTTTTGAACTATAAATAGAAAATCACTGATTAAACAGTGGATAAATGTATTTGGGCAGTTCTATGATGTTCTCTCAGCCTCAGTAGCCCAGAAGGCAGAATATCAGATAAGGAGATGATGCTATTTCAACTTAATTGCCTGGGCAGTTTGGGAGGAGGAGCACCTCAAGAAGACAAAAGCCAGATAGAAGTAGTAGATCCCACAGCAGGAAATGGACACAGCCCAAGTAGAAAAGTACCACAGATGCACAAATGAAATCAACTTTTTCCCTAATTTAGGTATTGGAAAGCTAACTAACTAAACCTGACCTCAGGCTTCCTTTGTATTTAGTGGGAAAAAAAAAAAAAGGCATCCCAAACTGCAGAAGGCTTATACATCTCCAGGAGACAAAGACTGTGGGGTTTAAGTAAGAAAACAAACAACCCACTCTTCACATATACCAACTGAGGTTACGTTGACTTACAGAGAGCTAAGAAATGAGCAGTGGTATCATATCTTCTTTACATAAAGCAAATGCAAGTAAGTATCAAATAAGCAAAGGCAGTAAAATGTAACTTCTTTGCTAAATGCGCAGTAACTCTGCCTACAGATAGAGAATTCACCAACATGAAAAAACTCCCATTTTGGGGACACATTT
This sequence comes from Psittacus erithacus, assembly GCA_009867235.2. NCBI lineage: Eukaryota > Metazoa > Chordata > Aves > Psittaciformes > Psittacidae > Psittacus > Psittacus erithacus. The sequence continues at coordinate 9,741 of WYDI02020736.1, read as the reverse complement.
TTCAACTTTAATCAAAAGCAGCACACCAGAAGGCAGAAAACCTCTCATCCACACACTCCCTCTAAATGTATATTTTCCAAGTGTTATTCCTTGTCTCCAAGCAGATCACAAAGATGGTGGAACCTGTGTTGCTTCTTTCTCCCTCTGACATAGTAGTCTCCTCAAGATTTCCTGCTCATCTCTTTCTGCTTTAAAGAGTTAAACCTACCTGTACCTTTGGTCTTGATTCCACCCTGCCCCATAAGGATCCCTTTGTGGTAGCATACTAAGAGAAATGAAGAAAAAGAGACAGATGCTCTTCTGAAGTCAGAGATGAGGCACTGTGTCCTCAGCCACAATTAACCACAATATCCAACAGAACAGGTGGGTGGCTTCACACAGAAACTACAAGAAAAAGAAAGAATAGGAATGTATGACTCTGGCAAGGTCTGCAAGGCCAGGAAAAGTCCTGAGCAGAGACCAGAGATGAGCAGAGAAAGTACTCAGAACATCCTAACATAAATGACAACCAGAGACTGCTCTCCAGAGAAAATAGGCTTTTACCAAACATACAATTGCAGAAGCAGAAGAATGATAACATAGAAACAGAAAGGCTGAGGCCATCTCCACAGGATGCAGACCGCGGAAGAGGAATGAAGCTGTAATGCATAACAGCAGCGAGGATCAAGTCATGTGAATCTGAAGGAGTCCCTATTTTCACTAATATCTGCTGGAAAATCTTCTTATCTTGGAAAGTATTGAGATATGAATCTTTGCTTATAAGACTGGCAAAACACAGGTGAATTTCTTATGTGGCCCACATCAGAACCACCATGAAGTACTTGTCAAAACAAAGGTATCATGTGTGATACAGAAGATAAAAAACTCATCATCAGATGAGTAAGGGTAAATATTTGAATAGCATATAATACACATTTCATTAGAAAATTTGAAGATTTTTGTAAAGCCAAAAAATGGAAATCCAAAGGATGAAAGGAGCACAATATGAATATAGCGGGATTCCAAACAAACCTAATAATTAATACTATATGTCAGAAACCTGAAAAGCTCCAGAAATAAAAAAAAAATTGCTGAGTGGGAAAAAAAAAAAAACAAAACAAGAAATTACACAAACAAATCCAACATCCACACTCCAAAAAAAAAAAACCAACCAAAAACTCTCAAAGCCAACAAAAAACCACCAAAAAAACCCCACCAAAAAAAACCCAAAACAATGAACAGACTGAAAACAAAAGGGTTAGACTCAGTTTCAACCAAGACACAACAAAAGAAATCTTCTGAAGAATTTGCAAACTGCTATGAGAAGTCAGGAAGAATTAAACTCATGAAGCCCGAGCTCGAAACAGCAACACACACAAGAGAAACGCTGATAATGCAGAAGTGAGCGATTTGCCACGTTAAGAAATTCTGAATGGTAAATGGAACGACAAATCCCCTCGGGGGAAATTCAGACCAGAAAGTAACAATGCCAACAAATCGTGTAGAATATGACATAGTAAAAATGAAGTACATAAGAAAGGCTAAGTCTAAGGTCAAAGAGAGGGGGAGAGAATGCTGACCCTGTGTCAAAAGGAAAGGTTGATTCTCAAGTCAGGGATAAGAGAAAGGCCAAGTCTGAGATTAAGGAGGAGGAGGAAAAGGAGGCCAAGATACAGCTAAAGGAGAAAGACAGCAGAAAGGGGAGGGGAAAAGACCAATCTGACATTAAAAAAAAAAAAAAAAAAAAAAAGAGTAAGGACAAACCCAAAGTCAAAGGAACAGAATCCAAAGACAGCTTCAAGACCATGCTGAGGCATACTGAAAATAAAGATCAGTTGGAACAGCAGGAGCTCCATATAATAACCCTCAAGCCTGTCAAGGTACAGCATTCAAAGACTGTAGATAGGGAATCAGATGAATGGAAGACAGAATAATCCACCCAGTAGCATGAAGTTCAGATCACCTATTTAATCCTCACTTCAAGTACACAGTTAAGTCTCCTTGAGCCTTCTAATATTATTTATTTGTTTCTGAAACTAACAGCAAGAAATGTACCAAAGGGCACTTAAACAGCTATTACAGCAAACCTCTTGCTACGCTCGAGGCAATGTTGACTATCAGTGTCACCTCCAAATCATTACCAGTAAAGCATTCATCTTTGATGAAATCAAAAATGCCTCTCTGTGTATGAGCAACCCCTGAAAAACATATCTGCTTTTCTCTCATATGATTTTTTTTAAGAGCTTTTTTTTTTCAGGAAAAAAAATCTCTCAAAAATTTTCATAGCCAGAAAGACTGGAATGACTGAACACTGAATGAAAATTCATACATGAAAAACATGTCGTAAGTGAAAAAGTTCTTATATTTACTTTACACGAATCATGCACCAGACACTATCATTGCTGGTTAATGCACTGTCAAAATATAAGCCACTGAGCTGTTTTTCACATATCCTCTCCCCAAAAATGCAGTGTGAGAAAAATTGCAATCCCAGCAATCAAACTGAAATCAGCTCCTCAAAATCTGTCTGCACCTGGGTCTTTTACTATCAAGCTACATAATTTTCCATTCCTATACTATCAAAGTATCTTTCCAGTGGATAGGACACGTGCAGGGAGACTATTCCAGTTCAGCGCTGATATAACTGAGAAGTTTCCAGGGAATCAAGGCAGAGGGCCTCAACTGACAGCAACATCGCCGTAAGTTAAGAGACTTCCTTCTCTTGAAAACTGAACTCTTACTCATTTTCACCTTCACAGTGTTTCCCAGCTCTCCAGAATGAAATTAGAACAGTAAACCAAGTCACAGATGGCAACCCACCTATACTGCATCTCCAAAACACATATTCATAGGAAACCTTGCAGCCCAGCATGTCCCCAAGGGCACCACCAGCCCTGACTGTCCCCACTCAGTCCCCTCAGGGCTCCCCTACCCTTCCCAGGACCCCATGTTAGCTCTCCTGCCCCAGTGACACCCCATCAGGGCTCGTCTCCAGCTCCCACAGCCCTGCCAGACTGAGTCCATGTCTCAGTCCATCTCTCCATCCCCAGGGAGGAGCTCAACGCCCTTGGCTGGGGCTGCCCCAGGGCCCCCGGCTGCCCTGATCTTGGCTGGAGTGGGATGGGACCTGGCTGCCAGGCCTGGCTCTGCTGCCCGCCATGAGGAGCCTCTAACGCTTCTGGCCCCTGTGATGCAATGACACATTAGCAGATTCAGAACTGCAAGTGAACTCTTCATGCAGCAAAAAAATGCAACTTTAGCCAATCCCATAATGAGAGACAAATGAGAAGCACATCCTTCTTGCAGCAGCTGTCACCCACCCATAACAGAATTACCATAATCCACATCATGTAAGCCCATGATATTTTTTTTCATAGACACCTTAATGAAAACTGTATGGATTAATAGCAAACAAATACACAAACAAAAACACACACCAAAAACTGCAGCAGAATAAACTCACACAATCAGTCAAGAATGGAAACAAGTTAAATTGATTTTTTTTTAACATTCCTCTATTAACTTTTCCTGTTCCTACATCCAGACTAACTAAAAACACCCAGACAAACCTAAGCACTAAATTCTTTAGTTCCAAAGAGTACTCAAAATTGGACTCCACAGAGACACAAATCTTACTGTTGTCTCTATGTCTAATCTCTGGAGAAGCCCTCATTTTCTGTTATAGCCTATATTCACATTTTACATGACTGAGCCACCTACTTAGCACCAATGCCTGCTACAGAGGTGCTGCATCTCAAATTGTCTAAATGATAGATTAATTATGTTGTGAAAGGGATTGTATCTACATTTCCTTAGGAGGTAATGCTCAGAACATTTGTTGCTAGTAAGTGCTCAGTGTAAAGTCTGACGCTTTAGTTTCAGCCCCTAAAGACATGGTCTTCTGCATCCAGAACCTCATCATTTTTTTCCCCAACTATATCTGCTAGTAAAAAAGTGATGTTAACCCTCCTGACAAACTTGCTAAACTTTGAGATCACCTAACTGAAATTTTAACACAAGAATTTGTCTTAAAATTAAGCAATCGAAAATGAAATAAAATAAGAATGGCTTTCATCCTAGTAAAGCATTATGTAAAGAAGGATCAATGAGGTTACTGGTTCCACCTCTCTACATTTTGCATTAAATCATCAGGTGAAAATAAATGTCTCAAACCGCAATGAATATATAGAGGTGGTAGAGGTGGTCATCACTGGACCACAGCCTCAGACCATTTAGACATAATTCCCTTTCATTTACCTTGACGTTTTATCTCCTTCCAAAAGGTATTTAATGATTTACTTCTTTATTTCTTCCAAGCAGTTTTTAACCTGTGTAGAGATCATCATCACAAGTGAGGAGCAGACATAATCACATCCTACATGTACCCGTGAACTAAACTCCATACAATTTAAACTGCAAGGAATGTGCTTTTCCAGACTCATTACTCATCTCAGAATGATTGGTGAAGAAGAATGAATAACATTAACACAAAAAATAACTTGTGAGAGGGTTGAGTAGTACAGAGCAACAAACCCAAAGTACAACAGCTTGATATGAGAGAATCATCTTAGCAGTCTTTAAAAAACAGCAGCTGGAAGCATTCAAGTATTGATCTCTCTAGAGGTATTTTTCTTAATTCAAAACTTTAGCTGATGAAGGAACTAATCCAGAATCCATTTCCAGGCATATGGAGGACAAGGCAGTCATCAGTAGCAGTCAGCATGGATTTATCAGGAGAAGTCATGTTTTATCAACTTTATAAACTGTGATGAAAAACTGGCTTGGTAGGTAAGGGGAGAGCAGTAGATACTGTCTACCTGGACTTCAGTAAGGCATTCAACACAGTTTCCCGCAAGATTCACATAGAGAAACTGATGCTGTCTGGGCTGGATGAGCAGACAAAGGCTTCAGGGAATCTTATTAATGTTTACTATTATCTGAAGGGAGTGTGCAAAGATGGAGCCAAGCTCTTTTCAGTGATGCCAGTAGCAGGACCAGAGGCAGTGGGCACAAACTGAAACACAGAAGGTTCCCTCTGAACATCAAAAACCACTTTTTTACTGTGCAGGTGACTGAGTACTGGCATAGGTTGCTCTGAGAGGTTTTAGAGTCTTCGTCCTTAGAGACATTTAAACATTGTCTGGACATAGTCCTGGACAACCAGCTGTACGCATCCCTGCTTGAGCAGAGTAGTTGGACAAGATGATCTCCAGTGGCCCCTTCCAATCTCAATTAGGCAGTCATTCTGTGCTTCTGTGATCTGTAATTATACGTACCTTTTTCAAGAAAGACAGAGTATGCCACCAAAATGAGTCTTTCCTGACTCAAAGAAGGCAGACTTGTGTTCCAAAGGCCATAGCAGATGTTCAGTGTTTGGTTACATCTAATTCATGACAGTGAATCACTTCATCAATTACTCATATCATTATTTCTCCTTATGGAGCAGCATCATTTGGTGTTAGCCACTGAAGACCAACTTGAACTATAATCTCCCACATCTCAAGTGATTATCTTTGGGCAAAACTGAGAAAAAGCCTGATTCAAGACAAGAACTGGGACTGAGAGGGTCCTGTATATCCAGGGGTTGTATTTTAACTCTCTCACTTAAGTCCTCATACAGAATCACCTGCTTACCGATGGAAGGTCACAGGTCAGAACAACGGGAAAGAAACAGCTCCATCTTCTTCCAACACTACAAAGAACACAGTGACATGAAATGGGATGCCTATACCTGGCAACTATAGCCTTGTGAGCAAACACAAGCACATTTAAAACCCACAGGACCATGTTTCACATGACTGTTATGAGAGCTTCTCTAAGTCTGCAACTTAATAGCTCTGTTTCTACTGCCTTCCACTAAGGCTCATTCCAACAGCTGTCTACATCACAAGATACCCTGGTAAAAACACAATTCCTTTATTTTTGTATGTGAGCTTTCTTTACAACAGGTAAAGCAACTGTAAGAAAGAGAAATCAGGAAGAAAGGAGTAAAGGGGACTACAGAGTGGTTCCACATAATGGCTCAACCTCTCAACAGCCCACTCTGCTCCACCTGTTCTAAATCCCACTCCAGCCTGCATTATAAATACAGCCAGGATTTGCTTTGTTAACAATGAGCAACAACAGAAAATTATGGAGAATTTATATCTAAGGTTCCTATTTATCTTCCCTCAAATTCAATGAGGAGAAAAGTCTTTCACTGGAAACCCTTCTCCTAATTAAATTCCATTCTGACTTATTTGGGCTGTACTTGAAACTATCAATTCTCTCTTCTTCACTATCTGTTTTCAGGAAAGTTTTGGCAGTTTACCAAAATCATAGTACATAAAAAAGCAAGTATTTTAAAATGTGTATCCTTTTTTACAGCCAAAATGTGACATAACAGCAATGATGGCAGCTGCTACCATCATTACTGTTACACTGGGAGTGAATGAGGAAATTAAAAGAGAAGGAATCCTGCCTTGACAGGAACCTCATGACCAATCCTATTCCCTGATCTCAAGAAGCAAATGAGGCAGAGACAGGAGGTAAAATGGATTTTTTAGGACAGACAACTGCACTAGGTTCCCTCTACAACTGGGACTTGGCACCTGAAGTCCAACCTCTCACTTCACTACCAGATTACTCTACTGCTAGCTGAACAAAGTGAAGCCATGGCAACAGGCCATGTTCAGTCTTGAAAGTTGGATTTTAAGGTGTTTTGCAGAAGAGGTGGTAAATACCATCTTACAGGGTTTGGTTTTCTTTTATTTTTCTATAACTTACAAGATTCTGTGAAGAACACATAAAAAAGTTTTGAATTCAAAAGTAAATCTGAATTTACCAAAGCAATCTTAATTTGATTCCCTTATGATTTGATATTATTAAAGGATATAATTTGAAATTAAATTACCTGGGTTTTTTAACTTAACATTCTGGATGCACGAACTGGAAGAATTTGTGTTTTTCTTAATCAACTTGAAATAAGTTACTGTTTAACATCTGAGCGTTTTATCTTTTTCATCTCAATTATTCTTGCAGACTAATGTAATATGAATAACAAAGCATATAATCATTCAACTCTTTATTGCCATTTGCTATACATCTTCTGCGGTGCAAATTATTTTAATTATTTCTCTCTCACCTCATCTTAATTTGTTGGATATACTAGAGGAAAATAAATAAATAAAAGGTTTAGTATATGCCTATCAACTTTCTGAACATTTGAAATGGTCTAACAGCTTCCCCTTCATCTCTTTCCCAATTTTGAGTATTACTTTCTCTTAAAACTAGTATCTCCTTATCCATACTTGCGTGTACCCACTTATATATGCTTACTGTAGCAAACTGATTCAGAAGCTCCTCAAACGAATTTTAAACAAGCAACTACTGAGGCAAGAATTCAGTAGAAAACTCTATGTGCCTTCCTTGCACTTGGCTTATGGCTCCTTAAACCATATATGAGGCAAGTGAGAATGTGGCACTAAATCCTTCTGGTAAGTTTGACATATTCAATTGTATTTGTGATATAAATGTATTTTGTTTAATGTTTTTACTTAGAATTAAGTCAAATGCACAAAGTTGAATTTCTTAATCATAACTTATTCGTTGTAATTTATTGTGTTGGATGAACCATCTGGCACATGTCAGATAAAGGTTAAAAGCGATGATAGATTCCTGGAACACCCACAAGAGAAGCATGAATCCCTGGCATTGGATTATCTCAGTCTTCAGCTAATCAATCACTCCATGTACTAACTGAATCTATCAGATTTAGAATTGTCCAAAATTAGCACCATTGTAGAATAATCAATTGAACAAGCTAATAACAAACACAGTAATAATAAAAACCCTTAAATTTCCCCAAGGCAGAAAAACAATATATTAGTAGATTTACTTAAACTCCATTAAATGAACGAAGCTGCCTGAAGTGTTTCCAGCGCCTTGGAATATTTGCTGAAGATTTCAAAGCTTCCCAGAAGTCTAATAAACCCTCTCTTGTCTTGCATCACAGTGAGAAAGAAAAAGATTTCTCCTTCTGTAGGGTTATGTATAAAGTCATTGCTCTGTATTGAGAACATTGTTTTCAGCTAGACCTTGCTTGCTCAAGGCTGTCAGTCATCTTTAGATCTCCTGCCTGCAACAGCAATAGGTTTTATCATATGCTGTTGATTACAGGTCATAACAAAAACAAATTTATGCTTGTCATGAGTCCAGTATCTCTACTCTCTTTCCAATTGTCTGGTTGAGAAGTCAATTGCTTTTCTCTGCCCTGGTGTCACTTGGAAGAATAGAGACATTCAGGAATGAATGAGTTATGAATATGTTGGCCTTTTAGTATTTTAGTTCCCCCAAATCAGAGAAAGGCTACAGCTGCCTTGAGCAGAAACTAAGAGATTGATCCAGAGAGCTCTGAAGTAAGTAAAAGTACTCATGAGCTCAGCAGATTGCACAAGTCACTCCAAATACCCATGCCTCATATTTGTTGTCTCATACTTGGCCGCAGCCTATTGGATACACAATTGTGGGAAGAAATTCTGACAGGACATAGGTAACTATACTCAGTGGTACCTGCTCCCGGAAAATTATAAATCACACTTGAGAGCATGGTAGTGACAGCAGTACCTGTCACAAAGTCTCAAGTACAGCACTAAAGAGAAAAATATTTTAGAAGTCTCTTGCACAAAAGCAAAGCTTCTGACATTTTGCAAACTACAACACAAATTTTACTTCTGAAAGCTGTAAGAACAGATGATATACCCTGAGTTATATAAAGAAACAAAGCTAACACTGATCAAACTGGTATATCACATACTACATCGTGGTGCTGTGTGAAGACAACAGTTCAGATCTGAGAAGCTGCGTATGGGAGGACCTTCTGCCATAAGAAAAGCACCCAGCACCTGGAGGGGCTGAACAGCACTGCCATGTCACTATGCTGATACCTGTGCTGAGTCCAGTCCTCCAAGTAACATGGAGTTACTCATTGCATCAGGCTGAAAAATATTTGTAGAAGTACTGCTTTGAGTACATAGACTCCAGAAACATACATGTGCAGTCAATATTAATATACAGGATAAGGATAAAAGTGTAAGCTCACATCAGGCAGCTAAGTGGCCTGATTTTCAAAAGCTTTAGAAAACTAATACCTCAAACAACCCTTCTGGTGTTAGAACACAGCAGCAATAAAACCCTTGTCTGCCTTGAACAGTGCAAACTCCAAACGTTTTGTATGTTATTTTTCACAAAGTAATTTGCCTATTTGTGGAAAATTTTCTCACTGTAGGTAGCTATGCTAACAAAGACATTCTGCATGCAAGTAACCATTTCAAGTTTTTTACAAAAAAACTGATCTTCCACTAACACATGATCTAAATTGCAAACACGTAAAAGCATTGCTGCTTGCAGTTATTTCTGATTTTTTCTATTAACTTGAGACTCAGATGGGCAAGTGGAAAATGCCTCTGCTGTAGTAATCAGATGGTTTTAGTTAATAATGCAATTATTAAATCTCAGTAAACAATAGGATATCATGGCAAAACCGTGGTTTTGCTTAACAGAGCTCTTAACTTTGAATTATCACAGGGAAAACATTTTTTTTTTTAAGTAATATTTTTCAGAAGTTGAAACTGAACTTCAGATACTGAGGAAAAAACAACAGACTTACAGAAAACACAGATCATATTCTTTTCAGATTACTGTATTTCAGACTGTTGTGGTTTAAGCTTAGTCGTAAATTAGACAAAGCATGTAGCCTGCTTGTTTTCCCCCCACAACCTGTCC
>WYDI02020735.1:0-43783 GCA_009867235.2 Psittacus erithacus | reverse complement strand
TTGTATTTTTTCGATTCTCTTCCCCATCCCTCCGGGAGCCGAGGGAGGAGGTGGGGGGGGGGGGCAGTGTGTGGGCTGTGTGGCAGGCCTTAAACCACGACACCCCTAAACTGTAGTGGTGCTTAGGGTTATTCCTTCCTAGGTGCAGTAACCAACACTTGCCTTTGCTGAACTTCGTTAGGTTCCTTTCCATCCAAATCTCCAGCCTGCCCAGGTCTCCCTGAATATCAGCACAGCCTTCTGATGTATCAGTTACTCTTCATAGTTTTGTATCACCAACAAACTTGCTGAGGGTACACTCAATCTCTTCATCCTGTATTGCGCTCCTTCAGAGCACAACTTGCTCATATATCAGAAAAAAATTATAGTGGTACATATTTGTATTTTTCCCTAACATTTACATTTCCCTTTTAAGATTTCCAAGGAGACTTTTTACCTCCAAAAAGAACCGTACCAAAAACCATTCTGAAAGATGTTCTTGACATCTTCCAGCATCAACAAATATGCAGCCATTTCAGACCATTTCCTCCGGTACTTAATTGTCCTCCCAGTAAAATCATTTTCCTCAATTTAGGGGTCTGCACTGCAGGTTTCCATGTGTGTCTGAGGTATTTAAACTCCTCTTGCTATTGGCAAAGACCTATCCAATACAGTCAATGAAGTATAGAGAGCAATTCATCTCATCTTCACGTCCAAGTCATATGGTCAGTTGAATAACTCTGTAGAATCCATTGTCCAAAATGGGAGCTTAGACACTTAAATAACTTCTCTACATGATGAAACATGTAGACTCATTCCAGCTCATTACTCATTTGCCTGTACTTGAGACATCCACCTGGGACTGGCTGCCATGACACAGGAGCTAGGCATCATTCCAGGGCAGCTGGAGGTCAGGTGGGATTCTCTTTGGCACCTCAAACAGCACTAATGCTCAGGCTGTTGAATCCTAAACCTCATGTCTAAGCTTAATCACTGCTGTTTAAGACCATTCTAGAATCTTGGAGACTGTTTCCCTTTCAGGAAAAACCTCTTATATACGAAACGGCATTTGTCATGATTCCATTCACTCTTCCTTCAGTGAACAGAGAGTCACAGAATTACCTGCTTTAGTTACTTTAGTTTTCATACTCCAGTCTCACAGAACTTCCTGGAGTTCTTCCAACCAGAGCTCATCTCTCTGACTGGATCCAAACACACTATTGCAGCTGAGACCTTAACAATTCTGGCAAGAGCAGAAACATCATTTTGCTTACCATGCAAATGGGAACCCAGTTTATACATTGCAGGAAAATGACTGAGTTTTGTTAGCATCAGTGAAAAAATGTTGAATAATTTTCACACGCAGTTTTTCTAGAATTGTAAGATTGTTTTAGATACAACTTTAAGTTAGCTGACAACAGCCCTCCTGGAGTTATGATACTGGTTATTCCTAGATAAGTTCAGCTCTTTCTACTATCTTTTACATTTTATTATTATATATTATGACATAAGACGCTGTATTTTGTTAAATAGTAAAACAGATGTATCATGTCGATAGCATAAAGTCATTAATTATAATACATTACATTACTATTATGTTATTTTCTATCATTTCTCCAGTTTGTCAAGACCTTGTGCAATTAATAGCCTAAATTAATGAATCAAAAACCTGTGAAATGTAGCACCATGTTTTACCTGAAAAGCATTACCTTATTTAATAAACACACTATAAAATTGCCTAAAACAGAAGGCTCAGGCAAAATAATGACAATAACATTAGTTAAACACATTGCGTCATTACCTGATGATGAAACTATTACGCATCATTTTTGCTAATCAGAGGATATTATGCAACATGAGTCAGACTGTCACTGATCTACAAATCAGCTATATAAACAGAGCTAAGAATTGTGTTCAATAGCTCAAGAGTAAAACTGTGGCAGAAAACCTTAGCTGAGGATGAAGACCATTTCACTACTCCTGTTGCTATATGTGGCTGTCTCTGCTGCTTTTCCTGTGGCTCCAGAAGCCGAAGATGAAGGAAAAACCCTACAGCTTGTGGAGGTAAGTATCTTTCAGTGCATTTCTAAGTTAAACATAAGGTAGTCTGAGAGATAACTATAACTGCAGTTCTTGTCGCAGAATATGGCTTGAAATAAAAAATCTGCCAATTTGCAGAGACAAAGCTTTTCCTGTCAGTCTAGAAAACATATGAAAATTATGTGGAACTTATTTACACAAAAGTAACCTGTATATTGCACAACTTCACTTTTGATGCTGTCAGTGTAGTAATAACAAAACTACCAAAGCATGAATTCTAGCAGCAAGGGCATGTGGCTGTGCAGAAATAGTCAAACTCAGCAGCAATTTACATTTTAGAATGTGCTCTGAAACTTATGATATGACTAGTCTCAGTGACGTAAGGGGGGAAAGTTGCTTGAAGCAGGGTTGTATTTCAACCTTTTGCTGAGTAGATGTTTTGTAGAATACTTGGGAAAAAAGGACATCTGTGAGAAACCCTTATGTAGACACAACACTATTTACTGGAGAAAAAACTGTTAAAATTTAGTAGGAAGACATGAGCTGCTGATATCATATTTAGTAGCAAAAAATAAATGGCATGATTTGCTAAATGCTGACTGTTTGGTAGTAGTCACTTGCTTCTTTGGGAATCCTGGCTGTGTGGAGTCTCACTGCCAATCTCTATTTCCTTGAGTGAGACCAGCTATAAGTTTCTTCATAAGTTTTGTTGTGAAAGTAAATAGGCAACATAAAAAATATGGAATTAATTAATAATAGCAAATATTGGATTTTAAATACATTTTTTCCTATAAGTGAAACAAGAAGTTCAGAAAACTTTATGAAAGCTGTAAGTTGTATCTGACTCTTCACACAAATTCCTGGGAAAAAAAGTGCTGTTCTTGCTCCTGGTAAACACAGGACATGTTTATATGGGAATAGTTTAAGATCAATTTTAAGTGTGGCTGAAGACAGTACTGATATACCACAATTATCTTCTTTTTTTAAACTTTCAGAATTATCTACAGAATTTCTACGGTCTTCAAAGGGATCATCAGCCTCATTTAAAAAACAAGGGTGAAAATCCCCTTGCTGCAAAGCTCAAGGAAATGCAGGCATTCTTTGGACTACAAGTGACTGGGAGACCTGATCTTGACACTTTGGAGATTATGAAAAAACCTAGATGTGGTATACCTGATATAGGGCAATACGTGTTCACAGCAGGGAATCCCAAATGGAAAAGAAATAATCTGACATACAGGTAACCTTTCCTTTTCTGGTTCAAAAAGATGTAAGTCTAGCATCCCAACTTTGGGGGCTCCCAAGTAAATACATCATGCCATATTTGAACATCTAGAGTGATTAACTGATTTCTGGAAGAAGACAGGCACTCTAGAAGGCGATATCTAAAATGAAGCCGTTATTAATTTTCATTAATGAAAGCTACATCTAAGATTTCTAATTTTTACACAAGTTATTATTTTTTCAGCTAAAATGTTGTATTCCTAACAATATATAGTATGTCGGGTTTGCCTTGAAGGATTTTGAATTACACCCCAAAGATGAGACGAGCTGATGTAGATGAAGCAATCCAAAAAGCTCTCAGTGTCTGGAGCAATGTGACACCACTGACATTCCAGAAGGTTGAGAACAAAGAAGCAGATATAATGATCTCTTTTGCTTTTCGAGGTAACATTGATATCTTTATGTATTAAAGCCACCTGCAGTCATCGAAGTAATTTAGGATTCTGAGTGATTTTTTTCCCTCTTCATTTTAGATCACCATGACAACTCCCCTTTTGATGGCCCCAATGGGCAGCTAGCTCATGCTTTCCAGCCTGGTGAAGGTATTGGTGGAGATGTGCATCTGGATGAGGAGGAAGCCTGGACAAAAGATGGAAGAGGTAAGGGCTTTGTAAATGAATCCATTTACACTCTTAACTCATGTGATGTTTAGGTCATGAGGCTGATTACAGGCAGAAAGTGAGCAAAAGTAGCAGAAAGCAGAACTTGTCCTTGGGGTTTTTTTGGCCAGACATTTTTTAAGTATTCATATAGCTGTTCTTTTACAATATTTTTGAGTTGTGATGTTGATAGCATTACTTACAGCCTCCCTTGTACATGTAATGTATTTTGGGAGGATGCATAGGTGTTTCCCACTTAATCAACTATGGTGAACACTGAAATAGATTTACCTTGTTTCATATGATTTTTAACCTACAGGATACAATTTGTTCATTGTTATTGCCCATGAGCTTGGCCATTCGCTTGGTCTATCTCATTCAAATGATCCTGGAGCACTGATGTATCCAACTTACTCCTACACGGATCCCAATGAATTCCTTCTTCCTCAGGATGACATTGATGGCATTCAAGCCATCTATGGTAAGAAAAAATATTTCTATTTGATATTTCTAACTGGGAGGCTGGTAAACAGTAATAGGAATATATTCCAAATTTTCTTATTCTACCAAAAGTGAAGTTTAATTGTTGCTGAACTCTGAATGTCAAAAAAGAAAATTCCTGGGAGCTGACCTCAGCTGAAGTCCAGTCCTGCAAAAAACTCATTTTGGAAAGGATGAACACAACAGGTTTTATCAACACTGAAGGCCTGCTTTTAGTGACAGACCTTAGTTTAAAACCATATGCCTTTTCATTGTCTGTAAAGAGGGCTCTTGGTGTCCTCATAGACCTTCTGAACACTGTCTTTATATTTCTTCATACTAAAAGATAAAATATTCTCCTATAGGACAGTCAAATGCTGCTGTGCAGCCAACAGGACCCATAACTCCACAAGCGTGTGATCCAAATTTGACATTTGATGCTATTACTACTCTACGTGGAGAAATAATATTCTTCAAGGACAGGTAACATCCATAAGCATATGTATTAACTCATAAAAATATTCCATAACTTTAAAAAAATCTGTAATCCATGATGCAAAACTGTCCTTTTAGAATGTAGTGCAAAGAGAAGGGAATGTAGTAGCAAGAGAGTTACTAGAAGACCACTATGTATTTAAACAAGCAAGAGATCTCAAATCATTAATCCTAACAGCCCTTGCTGACGAGAGCAGTGAAGAAGATGAGGGTTTGTAGGCTGTTTTCCAGCTCTTCTGCTGCTGTGGCCACTGTTGCAACGGACTTGTCTCTGTGTGCAAGTGAACTAATAGCAAAGCAAGAACATTCATATATCCCTTAGCAATGTGTTCATGGGCCCCACACTGTAACCTTTCTACTTTTCCCCAATACAAGAGGAGGGACAGAACTGAAAGCTGTGACACATAGAAAGACATCTGTTAGGTGGTTACTGAAGCCAACTCTTTGCCTGCTTGTCCTTCAGAGAAATAGAAGGGCTTATATTAATTTTGCCTGATTTTAACTAAGGTGCTAAAATTAAGAGTGTGGTCACTCTAGATTTCCTTTACATTCAGTGGAGGGGACATTCACACCCAGGGACCCATCTCCCCCTGTTATACTCCAGGAGCTCTAATAATTATTTTGCACTTATGATTGGAGGGTAACTATTTAATTCCATAAATTTTGCTTAAATTAGATACATGCTGCGCAAACATCCCACAAGGACAGAGACAGAGCTCAATTTTATCTCACTGTTCTGGCCAAAGTTACCATCAGGAATTCAAGCTGCTTATGAAAACGTTGAGAGGGATGAAGTTTTACTTTTTAAAGGTAATGGAATCTGAAATCCTCTACTTTTTCTAACCAGTTACTCCCTGCTCCTTTGCAAGCTATGCAATTGCAGAATTCATAGAATAGGGTTGGAAAGGACCTTAATATCATCAAGTTCCAACCCCCCTGCCATGGGCAGGGACAAATTCAAAGTGTTTTTAAAGGAAGATCAGTGAAACAGAGAATCTAGTTCTCTTCATTTCTACTTTCTCTTAATCTCTAAAATATGTCACTTTATGCAGAAGAAATTGTGGTGAATCTTAGCAAATACAGGCATTTGTACACTGCTATTACTGGATATGCTTATTAGTATTTAATGATATTTTGCCCCCCCCCCAAAAAAAAAGCATAATGTGAGAGGAAAATTTTTCTTTGAAAAAAGCAATCAATCCTTTTCTTTAAAGATGTTAAATGTCTCAGCTTCATTATGCACATATTACAGTACCTGACACATTACAGTACACAATATATTGCCATTTATGAGTATGTTAGAGTATCTAAAATTAGAAAGCATTTTTATTAGACATATGCCCTTCTTAATAGTTTAATTTAATGCACATTGTCTAGTTTTAAAAATATTATATGGCTCTAAAATCAAATAATATTATAGGAATCTAATAAACTCAGTATCCCAGACCAATGTGAGTGGACTAGATCATCAACCTCCAGCCCTCCCCAGTCTGTTACCTAGACAAATACTTTATATTCATTTAAAAAAAAAAAGGTGGGAAAAATACTATCCATACACCTTATGATTCTAATGTTTTACTCATAAAAATAAAAGACATTTCCATTATCTTCATGATATAGTTCCAATGCAAGAATTAGAACCATTTTCTAAAGTAATAAACTGAAAGAAATAATACTGATGTTTAAGACATGCAACTCCTTATCTAATACACAACTAAATGCTCTTTATAAATAGCGAAACCAAATGAAATGTGCTTATATTTTCCAGGGGATAAATATTGGGTTCTCAGGGGATATGACATTGCGCCTGGCTACCCTAAACCTATCTATCGTTTGGGGTTCCCAAAGACTGTCAGAAGAGTTAATGCCGCTTACAGTGATGAAACCACAGGAAAAACATACTTCTTTGTAGCTGACAGATACTGGAGGTAAGATTTTAATGTTCATATACTAAAAGGCATACTTTCACTTGTCCCTAAGAACTGATGTATTACTATAAAATTTGAGTGCAGTAATGTTTAAACCAGGAATATTCCAGAAATATAAACAGGATTCTCTAAAAGTTTAAAAATTGCAACAATTTGCTGAGAAGGGTAACTTTTTCAAAAGACATTTTCCACTTCCATTTGTGCCAGGAGTGTAATTATTTGCAATTAAATGAAACATCTGCTCAATTATAGAGTGATTTTTCTAGTAAATTAATCCTTTTCTTTTTTTATCCACAGTGGTGGAGCTGCTTTTCAGTGCAATGTTGTGATAGTGTCCATTTTTTATTCATATTTCAAACAAAATTAATTGGTAGCAAAAAGTGTTAGAACTGAATTTCTCTATGAACAAATTATAATTATCCTCCAATTGTACAGTTGGTCATATTTATAATTCAGGTGTAGCCTGTGACAAATTTCAGAGATTAATTTTGTTTAAGTATATGGTTGACACTAATACAAGTATGTTTCAGGACTGTGCTACTATATTCTGCTCCTGAGTTACATGTTTTGCTTTTATACTGAACTGGATATCCATTACTCATTTTATGAGCAAGTGATGGACAAGGTTCTGGTCAGTCCAGAAATGCATTAATGAGTTCTTGGCCTGCATTCCCAAGGTCTGTGAGAGCCTTCTTTTAGCAAAGGCAGGTTTTTCAGATCTCAAGACACTCATAATGTGAGAACCTTAATACACAACAGGAAGAATCAAAAAGCTGCTTTAACTATCCTTATGAGACTTCTTAGTAACTATACAGTTGCATATGTGTGTGAATTTGCTTTGGACTTTCAAAATACTGTCCGCTTCCTCACAAATTGTAATGATGCTTCTTCTGTTAAGATATGATGAAAACAAAAAATCCATGGATCATGGTTATCCCAGGAAAATAGTCTCCGACTTTGGAAAAATTGGCAGAGTTGACGCTGTTTTCCAAAAAGGCGGTGAGTAAAGCATACCTTTAATCTAGGTTTTCTTGAATATTTGAGCCTCTGTAAGTAGGATCATTTGTTTTCAAAAATCCTGTTATTAGACTTAATGAGAAGGAAATTAAAAATAACAAGCATACATGGGCTGCTCATGTTGCGTTTTGTTTTGTTTTCCAAAATACTGAAAAGAAGTGAAATATAACTGTATTAAACATTATTTCTAGGCTATGTCTACTTCTTCCATGGAACAACTCAGTTTCAGTTTGATCCTCGTTCCAAACGGATTGTTGGACAAATGAAGAGCATCAGCTGGTTTAATTGTTAATTGTAATGTTTTTCCATATGCTCAGTGTATGTTTTTAAGCGCTTAATTTTTCAGCCTCTCAGGGCTATCGGGTCAGAATGAATTTCTGCCCAAACTGTTTGGGAGCATAGCCTTATTTATTGTATACCAAAGATATTTATATAAGGTATCACAAATTCACCTGCTACATTTAAGTTTCCTAATAAATTATGGTTTTCATATCATTGTGTCATTTATGTCTTATTTGCAGTAATATTTCAAAGCCAAGTCTAGCTTCTAAACACTAGAAAATGTATTCTGGCGGGAAAAGTCAGATCTTTTTCTCAAAGCCAGAGAAAGCAGCAGCCAGCTGGCTCTGATGTCCATCATCCTGCGCAAGCCCTGGTGAATAACCTATGGGTAATTAGGCCAGTTGTGGTTCATTAGCATCAGTCTACAAATCACCACTTTCAGTCCCTCCTTCCCTAGCCTTCACTCTTAGCTTTCCTTCCAGGATGTATGTCTTTAGAACTGTAGGCTGGTGCTTTTTCTTCATGTTTTTGGGTTTAGGAACTGAGTTTAAGCCTGAGAATTTAGATTAGAAAGGATCCCTCTGATCACTGAAACAAGTTCTTTGGTATCACATGTAGACACATCATATAAGGGACAAATAAATCTCTTTACTCAAAGCTCTTTCAAGTGCTTACTCCTCCAGTAGTTAGTAAATCCCTCCTAATTTCAGTGGGTTAAAGAATGAAAGTTTGTCTTTAAAAATTAAAATTCTTGGCAAAAAATATTTTTGATACAAAAGGTTCATGAAAAAGAAAGCTTGATTTCCATCTTAACTGAGTTATTTCAAATATTCTAAACTAAAATAGTGTTTGAAAGGTTATCCACTTTCTCTTTAGTCTTTGTAGCTCAGCTAATAACACTAGAAGCCATGTGACCATACAAAAATGTGCTATCCCATACAACATCTATGTTATTCTGAGCAATTCAGAGGAAGGTTTCAGGTTACTGTAATAGAACTAATTGTATTTTGTGCAAAGAATGTGTAACCTTGTAAAAAGACATATCTGTTCAGTTTTTTTCATTACTTAGCTGTCTGTATTAGAAGTCTGTTAAATTTGATTCCTCATAAGGAACAGGCTTGATAGTTTTTACTTTTATTAAATTCAGGAGTAAAAATTAGTCTACATACTATCCAAAGATAAGAAAATGTATAATAGAAAATTAACTTGAATAGATTATATTCTTTATAAAACTTAAAAAATATAAAATAATAAAAAATAAATTAAATTAGAGTGCATCAAAAGCTTTAATGAAGAAGTTAATTTATGTGAACCCTGTTCTTACAAGGTGATTTAGGTACCAGTTCTTTAATCCAAAACATTAGTAGTAACCCTATTTAAAAATATTTTCTTGTGTAAGCCAGTGCTATTGAACTAGCAATGACAATTAAATCAAAAATTGTTTTAGAAGCATATAAATCTAGATGATTATACTGTTTTAGCAGAGAAGGTCTACCAACATAACACAAGGTTTACAGGGAAAGATAATATTTCTTATTAGACTAATTATATATTAAAAAAAACCAAAAATTGAGGACATATGTTCTCTTCAGATATGAAACAAGAGCAGAAGGTCTCAAGACAATGCCAAAACAGCTCTTCAGACTTAGAGGAGTACACGAATCCCTCTCTATGCAAAAAAAAAGCAGCAAGTACTCATGGAGCAGAAATAGTCTTAAATGGAACAAAAAGGTTAAGGAGATGGTTATGTTTTGGAGAAAAGACAGAGATAAAGTGCAATTTACAAACTATGGAAGGTGAAGAAGTTAAAGAGAAGATGACATTTATAATGGCATATTTTTAGTACATGCTTTTTGGTATTCTGTGAAGTTCTGATTCTTAGGAAGACAGAATGCTCAAAATGAAGTGATTCCTTTGTGAGAAGTATTCCCCATACTTATGTGAGTGAAAATTTCCTTTGCCTAGGTGAGAGTGGATATTGCTTCATCCCACACCATTAGGAGGAGGGCATGTATGGTTCCAGCAGCTCTTGCCTGCCTGCAGGCACAATCACCACTTTAAGTAATTTGGAATCTAGGTGTTGTTTCCATCTCAGTCCATACAGTCACCTACCATTTTCTACTCCTTTTTAATAACTTTAAGGTCCTATTTGCTAATTACTGTGCCAGGGTAGAGTACTGTACCACTCCCTAGTGTCTGGTAACTGGTTTTACGTGTAGTCGTAGCCCATACATTTATTAACTGAGACAGATTTGCTCAGGCAGGAACCTAATTCCCTAAACATGTTCAGTGCATTTGGGATGCTGTAGGGCATCCAAGTCACCCATGCAGGTATGAAATGGAGAGACCAGCTGCTGGGAGACCAGCACCCCCCAAAGCCTCATAAAGCCTGCACTGTCCCTAGGCGCTTATGTTCAGGTGGTTGAATCTTGTCCTCACAGGCTGCATTCTTTGCTAAAGGTTTGCCAACAGTCAAATACATTATTTGAACTTTTTGCTACTGGCACATGTTTTTCATTTAAACTGAGTAATGATTTAGCTTTGCTGACTCTCTGGTGGGATTGAGCCTACAAAGTAGTGGTTCAATTCAGCTGCTTAAACAAGTATCTAGTGCTATTAAGCTCCCTGAAGGTTTCCAGTTGGCCTCCAACTACCAGTCTAGAAGCCACATGTCTTCTCTGTGCCCTGGGTACAGCCACCAGGCCTGTGTCATTGTCTCAGATACTCTAAACCGCCTCAAAAGTACAACAAATCACTGTTTAGGCAGCTGAATTGCAGCCTAAGTGTTTTCATGTGATCTCAGGTTTAGGCTCTCTTCATAGTCCATAGTGTTGGTCAAAATATTTGGTGAGCTTCTGAGAGCTGCACAAATCAGCCCAAGTTTTTTCCTACATATGCTGAGATGAAATACTCTCTATATGCCATTTGATCATATTGGTTAGATTTCTGTTGAAATAATGCAATCTTAGGCAGTTAATTCACATGCAGACACCCATGGTGTAAACACTTATGAAAGCTGGATCCCTGATGGTGGTGTATTAGGATCACCATAACGCAGCAGTGTAGCATCACTTAGTACTAGAGATGTGATGAGGAGAGGCAGTGACTTTTCTGGGTTGAAACACAGGTCACATTACTGCAGTCTGTATAAACCGATTCTAGGACAAGAAAAGGAGTCATGAGGTAGATCAACATCCACCAACTCTAACCAATGTCAAAGGCAAGCATTATGAAACCATAACCAGCAGCTGTTTTTACAGCTTCTTCTTTTCCCAGACCTCAAGGCCAATTATAGGTCTACTTGTAAAACATTACTTGCAAAAAAATGTGTTCAGGCCTCTCTCCCACGGGCCATGGGAACTGGCCACTGTGCTGTGTAGGTGGTCAAGTTTCAAAACCCTAATTTTATTTTGAGTGATATAGGCCCCCATCATCTGACACTCAAATGTTTTCTAAGCAAACACTAATGTAGCATGAGCTGTTAACTGAAATTAGAAATGTAGTCTAAATTAGCTGCTTAAGCTTCTCTACGTTCAGTGAAGACAGAGAGCACCTATAGAGGCCAGTTCATTCTATTCTAAGATGCCTGGTTGAATCACTCTCCAGAGATACATATTTCTCCATTTTTTATAGAAGAGTGCTTAGCTAATAGATGTATGAAGTTAGGTGCAACTGATCTTTATCTAACTGCTCTCATTGTTTCTATCCTTACACTGCTAGACAGCAGACATCTGTGGGGATCTGATGGCCAATCACAGTTGAAAAAAAACAACCTCTTCTGCCAGTTCATATCAAATCTGCTCACAGTGCTGCCTTGATTTCTTTTTTTAATTCAATTCATATCAGCCAAAACGTTTTCCAAATATGTGCCATTGGAAAATATACTTGATACAAAAGTCATAGAACAGGGGTTTATCTTTTGTTACCGATGCCATGTATGTAGTCAGATGAAAGCACCATGGTCATTCCTTCTAGCTTTAAAAGCTTTGAGACAAATAAATATGTACATTCAAAAACATAGAGTGGATCCCAAAAAAGAAAGTCTGTATTTCTGCGCAAACACACATCATTCCCATTTTCAGTTCATTTGAGCTCTCTCTCCGTCTTAGAAAAATCTTTATCACAGTTTTTATCTCAGTTACAGAACTGGATGGGATCCAGAGCTTACCTTACAATACAGGCATAACAGCAAACAATACAGTGATAACAGCAAATTAAGGGAAGTGTTTGGTTGTTTGTTGGTTTTTTTTTTTGTTGGGTTTTTTGTTTGCTTGCAGGGTTTTTTTGCTTGTTTTGGGTTTTTGGAGATTTTGGAAGTTTTTTTCTTGGTAGCTAAAGAAATGCCATTAGTGAATAATTTTAACTAACAAGGCTATATTGTGAAATTTGGGGCAGAAAATTCATCATTAACACTTCCAGCTGGAGAAAAGTTGGCTGCAAGTGACAACAAAAAACTCAAAATCTCAGAAGCAAGGATTTCCTGAAAAAGCCACAGTCTAACATGAGGGTATTGCTTACAAATGTTTTGTAAAAGTTGAGTACATGCTGTCAGAGCTCCCCTAAGGCACCAAACACCTTCAGCTCCAATTGCCACCAGTGGAAGAGGAAGGTGCTTGCCAAGCACAGGGTGCAATCCCATAATTTGTCACAGCTTGTGTAAGTCCTGAAACTTCCTTTATTCTGAATTACTTAAGATAGGAAATAATCACATCCCCTGTGGCTAATGTGGTTAAACTGAAGAAACCTTTTGTGATGAAATGGCAGATAGATCGATAGATAAATCGATAGATAGATAGATCGATAGATAGATAGATGCATGCATACATACATACATACATAAATAAGTACTTTAGGTAAATGCAGACAGAGATATAAGATTATCCACATTCCTTAAGCTGGATTTATAGGATAAAATCTTTTTAGTTCATCTGTATCTTGTATTCCACCAGCATAATTTAAAGGGAACACACCTTTTCAAAGAGTTGTAGGTAAGTGTTGGGGAGTGATTTGGAGTTATCAATTTTCTAAAACACCAAGTCCCGCTTGATGGATCAATTTAAAAAGAAAAGTTTCTGCTTACATTAAATTCTCCTAAAGTGTTTTTTTGTTTGTTTGTTTTGTTAGGGGTTTTTTTGGTTTGTTTTGTTTTTTTTTTGGGGGGGGGGGTAATAGTCAGTGTATAGTTCCCATTTTCTAGGCTGAGAATTCTGAAGAGTCCCCATACATTTGTGGGCCGCATTTCACACAGCTGGGTCTGGACAACTTGGAAGGTTTTGCATTTGTCCACTTGATCTGCCACGAAATTGCTGAGGATCACTAAAATTCAGTGTTAAATAACTAAAACTGAGTGTCAGTTTTGAAATGGTAGCCAAGCGGCTTGGAGTATTCAAGTGCTAACCGACTTCAGATGTCTGCGAAATTGGATGGGTTTAATCAAGTTTTATTGTGTCAGCCGGCACAGCGTTTTAGGATGTGGGAGGTAATCAGAACATGATAAACTCTGAGTCAGTCTACAGCTGACTCTATAAAGCACCCCATAACCGTATAAACTGGGATGCAGGAGAGGATGCACATGGAGCAGAAAGCAGACTGCTCACCTACCAGGACAGAGATGAGAATAAGAATGAAGGATCTTTCACTTTTGCTTTTAATGTGTGCAGCTGTTTCTAACACTCACTTTTTACACCCAGAGAAAGACAACAAAGAGGATGCAAAGATTGTACAGGTAACTACACTGTCCATATCTGAGATCTCTTGAGCCCTTTCTTTTTAGATATAGTCTGCATGTCCCAGATACACAGCAGTTTGCTGTCTTTCTGAGACAATGTTATTACACAAAACTTTGCTGCCCAAACTTTACGAAAGTGGAATTAATCTGTACAAACTATAAATGTCAAATAAATAAGAGACAATGTTGTCTGTTTCTGCTTAGCTATGATCCTCAGGAAAACATCTGTTTTGCTCCAAAATCACAAGCAGATGCTTTTGCCAGCAAAGCACACAAACAATATCAGTCCTGAGGTATTTGTTTAAGAGCATATCAAAATGTGAAATGCAATTGCTTTACTTTTTCACTAGGACTATTTAGATAAATTCTATGCTGTTGAGCCTGATCCAAATCAGCTTGGATGGAAATTAAATGCTGAATCCATTTCTGAAAAACTTCAGAAAATGCAACAATTTTTTGGTTTGAAAGTGACTGCAAAACCAGACACTGAGACATTAGAAATGATGAAGAAACCCAGGTGTGGAGTTCCTGATGTGGGTCTTTACGGTGTTACACTGCCCGGATGGAAAAAAAGCAAGCTGACATACAGGTAGTATTTCAATAATTGCTTTTTTGCATTGAAATTTTGGTTTTGTGGGTATTCACATTTGTTACAGTTAAATGCAACTTCTACAGCAATTGTGTCCAGTTGGAAACACAAAAAGGTTTCTTTCCCCAGCTGTTAGCTGTGCGTATTCCTGAGAGGGATTTCTGAGATTCGGGCTCAGTCAATCACAGTATTTTGTTTGTCATTTACCATTCCTGACAAATATTCTGTGACCAAACAGAAATACCAACTGCACCCTGTACAAGCCCCATTATCTTCAAAATTTGCCAAGACCAACAGTTTAGTAGTCACAGGAACCTGAGGACGTGACTTTCCTCTGCTCAAGAGATGGTCTCCTGGTTAAAGGCCGTTTTGAGAAAATCTGATATCATGTAAACAAGTATTACTATGAAAAAACATAATTAAGTATTGCATGATTGGTTACATCATATAGCCCTCATGTATGGTTCTGGAATTGGCCTTAGAGCAGAGACAAAAGTGTAGAAAATCAGGTTTGGGGTTTTTTGTCAATTGACTTCAGACAAGGCTGAAACTGTATTGTGCTGCAGACTTTGAGCAGCTATTTTGGCTAGTTATCACATTCCTCAAACTCACTAAATTCAAGATGAATCTTCAGAGCTATTAGTTTGGAGGTTAAATTAATTACCTGAATCTCAGTTCATCATTTTGACAATATTAGAGATTTTTTTTCTGCAAACACTAAGTATTATTACTTGAATTCTCATAACCATAGAATTGTTAACCACACACCAGATATGATCAAAGAGGATGTGGATAAAGCAATCCATAAGGCATTTGAAGTGTGGAGCGCTGTTACCCCGCTGATTTTCACTCGTATTCATGAAGGAATAGCAGATATAATGATTGCTTTTGGGACCAAAGGTAATACGCTGACTGCATACTAATGTTAAAATTTATGTGAAGATTTTGCAATAGTCATAACATAAACTGTGTATTGTTTCAACATCACCTTATTCAGCTCATGGACGTTGTCCTCGTTATTTTGATGGCCCCCTTGGTGTCCTTGGTCATGCGTTTCCACCTGGCAATGGTTTTGGTGGTGATGTGCACTTTGATGAGGACGAAGATTGGACCATGGGCTCAGCTGGTAGGTAAAATGTCTTTCTGAAGTGTTATGCAGATGGGTAAATTCCTTTCTGATTTTATTTAACTGAAGATACAGACTGAGATGGAACACAACATTAACCATAAGAGCAGTTTGAGGATACTACAGGCCATCCTCCAACCAGGATATTTGCAAAAATAACAATTGCAATGATGGGATTCAGCCGGATCTACTTTAGTTCTTATTTAATGCTGGTAAGGATACCAACAGGACAGCCTTTTTCAAATATGAATGCTACAGACATGGGCCACTCTTACCTGAGGGTTGCTAGGACCCATGCCCACTCACAACCTGTGGTAAAAGCTTTGACTTTGTCCCCTCCTGACGCACACACTGGCACCAAGCCTGGCACTACCACACACCGTGCCTTGCAGAAGTCCTCAGAGGAGATTCCCACTACCTAGAAAACATTACAGCCACCAGTGACAATGAAGAGTCTTCGCTTATAATACAGTAGGTCCAAATATAAGCTAGGATAGGCTTATATACAAAAGAGTTCTCTAAACAATTTCAGCATCCTACCAGGAGCTGGGAGTCTGAATGTGCTGTTCAGGCCACCCATGGGCTGAGATGCAGTGTGTAGAGCTGACTACAGATGTGTGACACCAGGATAGAAGAGAGGGGAGCATGGAGTGCTCAACTGTCTGTTCTCTTCAAACTCCAGGCTAGCCAGACAGCATATACTGCCTCTGACAGATCTGTCAGTGAGCAATGATGCAACTGTCGCTGTGTCTAAGGTACACACCCTGTTGTACTTTAGACCCTTATCTCGTCCAGTTTGGGGGATGGAAAATTGCATAGGATAACTGCAGCAGGCTGAGGTTACACTGCAGGAAAAGCAAGGAGCTAGCAAACAGAAAGGTTCTGTAAGAGCACTGCATGAGGAGAAAAGGTCTGGTTTTATTGTGGTGGGAAAAAAGAGAAGGATGGGAAGTGGACATGTCGTACTGATAAAATGCAATATTTTCCCCACACTGGAACTTGAAAAACCTCAGTTTTGCTGCTTTCTCAACAGCACAGCTCCAAAAGCCAGTCATTGCAGAACTCGTTTGAGACAGTGGTGGACTTGTGAGAGGGGGAGACGGGAAATATGCATGGAAAAATTGAAACTTTGTTTGATTTTTTGAGAAATGGATATCTTGGCTTCAGCCAGCCTTTCTTGGGCAATCGATGACCAGTCCTCTGCTCTGCCACAGACCTGTGATCTTCACTAAGTCTGTTAACATTGTTGGCTCTTGGTCTGCAGGGCAGACGATCATTCTTTCCTAACTGAGAAAGGCGTGTTACTTGGAGGGATGTATGTTAAAGGAAATTCCATTTTTATCTATTTACTATGTTGACATATTTCACTGGGAATAAGCATGCATAAGCATATTTCAAAAAGATATTTTATTTTACAAAGCTATAAAGAAATCATACTGTCCTGGGTTCAGCAGCAGCAATCATTTTTTCTCCTTCTTAGTAGCTGGTGCAGCACTGTGGTTTTGACTTTTGGTCTGGGAACAGTGCTGGTAACATCGATGTTTTTAGTTACTGCTCAGAATGTTTAGTCTGACCAAGGACTTTCTGAGTCTCATGTTCTGCCAGGGAGGAGGGGAAGCCGGGAGGAAGCAGAGACAGGACACCTGACCCAAACTAGCCAAAGAGGTATTCCATACCACAGCATGTCATGCCCAGGATGTAAACTGGGAGTTACACGGAAGGGCTAGATCGCTGCTCAGTCAGGCTGGGTGGTGAGCAATTGTTTTCTCTTCCCTTGTTATTTCCTTTATCGTTATCGTTATTGGTGGTAGAAGCAGTGGTTTGTGTTATACCTTAGTTACTGGGCTGTTCTTATCTCAACCTGTGGGAGTTGCATTCTTTTGATTCTCATTCATATCCCTCTGGGAGCAGGGGGCGTGGGAAGGAAAGTGGGGGAAAGTGAGCACGTTTAGCCTAAACCACGACACATACTCTTTCAAGTCCTAATGATAAAAAGTTAAGTTGTTCTGCTAACATTATATTTTTCCTTGTCTACTTATGATCTCACCTTAATTTCTCAGATTTGTAGGAGGGAGGGTGATACACAGAGTGACACTTAAGCACCTCAAGTGAACACGAAGTGCATCTTCCTATCCTTGCCCTGGAGAGCTCTTAATTTGTTTTGACTCACTATCTAATCTTCTAGCTCAGCCAGGAAACCCTACCAGGACATTCCTCAGAGCTGCACCCACATTCACCCCCAGACACTACTCATGCCACACACATACATTCAGTAGCTAACAGAAAGAACAGCAGGAAAGAGGGCCAAAAGCCACTCCCTTCTAGTGGTGGAAGAACACAAGCCTCGCCTACACAAAAAATATGTTTATGTATATGCATATCCTCATGAATTTCAATATATTCTATGAACACTGTCACTGAGCAATAGTCCTGCTGTGCTCATATCAGCCATTTGCAGACCAAACTTAGACTGATCTCGTCTCTCTATCCATTTTTAAGGGTTCAACTTGTTCCTCGTTGCTGCTCATGAGCTTGGCCATGCCCTGGGTCTCTCCCATTCTAATGACCAGAGGGCTTTGATGTTCCCCAACTATGCCTACATCAGCCCTAGCGAATTTCCCCTCTCTCCAGATGATATAAATGGCATACAGTCCATTTATGGTGAGTAAAATTCATACCTTGAAAACAGAAGTAAGTAGGAGAGAAATAATCTCTATCTCAAAGTTTCACCATAAAAATATTTTTCTCATATTATCAAAAATACAATTATATATGAAAACCTGAATGTTTCTCTAAATTTGATGCATTCTTCCCATAATGTCTCCTTAGGATCTCCATCAAATGCCCCAGATAAAAGGCCAGCCACCCCTACCTCACCTAAGACTTGCGGCTCCCAGATGTCTTTCAATGCTGTAACTACACTCCGACAAGAAGTCATTTTTCTAAAGGGCAGGTAAATGTTGATATGCCATTGTTCTCCGTGAGGTTTCTTTTTTTCTTGATTTCTACAAAGACTGAATACTTCGGTGGTTTGCATGATTAAGATTATGGGATTTATGAGACAAATGGACAGATTTCTGAAATAAAACTTTAAGCAGATATAAGTTATATTCATATTTTTACAGGATGCCCTAAAAAAAAATGCTTAATTCTTCCCCAAAAAAATCTCAGTCACTATAAAGCTTTATTCTCAGATGTATAGATGGTTACATCAAGTAATACATAACTAAATGATGCAGCCATTTTCTAAGAAGGTAGTATGTTCTACCATATAGTTGGGCTAATCTATCCTTCAGTCACCTGCTCAAGCCCAAAGTCATCTGGGTAAATCATATAGGGAACACCTTACAGTCAAGCTTATCTGGGACCCTGTAACTGTCTTACTATATGGTACAGAAACAACCTGAATTTTTCAGCTGCTTGTAGCTGATCCCATAATCAATTAGTACGAACAAGAAGGGCAACTCCAGAATGACCCCAGAATAAAAAAACCCTTCACTTCCCATTGAGGGGAGTGTTTTCCTTTCTGACACATCAACCTAGGTAGCTTCACAAGCAAGAAACAGCTTGTAAGTCATGACATAGTTCACATTCTTATACATATATAGAAATGTCTGTGGTTAATTATTTGCTTCAAAAACTGTTTCATATTTAAATCAGGCACTTATGGCGAGTCTATCCTGATAACTCAGAAGTTGAGCATGAATTAATTTCTACCTTCTGGTCAGCTCTGCCACCTGGTATTGAAGCTGTGTATGAGAACATTAAAGATCAGATCCTATTTTTCAAAGGTGAAGTATGAGACTTTCTTCAAATTTTTCTTACTTTCAATTTTGAGGGAGGGTAGGAGGGAGAAAGGGTAGCTATATGTGCATAAAA
This sequence comes from Psittacus erithacus, assembly GCA_009867235.2. NCBI lineage: Eukaryota > Metazoa > Chordata > Aves > Psittaciformes > Psittacidae > Psittacus > Psittacus erithacus. Next base: position 24,357 of record WYDI02020735.1, on the reverse strand, counting down.
TCCACTTTTCAAATAAATAAATAAAAAATCACATTTCATTTGTCTTTCCTACAACGTACACTAAGGGATTGCATTTTTTCTTTCAGTTTCTGAAAATCACAGGTTAAAATAAATATTTTAATTTTTTTTAACAGGCAATAAATTCTGGGTTATCAGCGGATACCAGGTGTTGCTTGGTTATGCACAGAATATCCACACATTGGGCTTCCCTAAGGGTGTCAAGAAAATTGATGCAGCTGTTTGTAATAAAAATACAGGGAAGACATACTTTTTCATAGGTGACAAATATTGGAGGTAAGAGGAACTGACAAATGTTTTCTTATGATTGACTCCAATGTAGTCTGAATAGAATTAAAATTGTGATAACAGAGAAAGTAGACTTTTAAGTAATTACATGTAACTACGTAATTAGAGCAGTCTTACTTTTCATAGACATTCTTTGACTCCTACACAAGGAGAAGAATATAGCTTTGACTTTTGAGAGCTTAAGGGTGTCCTGAAATCGCATTCAGGATATGGACCCATTTTGATGCATTATGCCTGGAAGCTAAAAAAACTCTGGCATGTAGAGAATTTTTACAAATACAATAGACAAAAATATCTCTAGAAAATAAAGATCTGAAAGCAAATCTACTTCAGCAGAGGGCTGGCTGGGATCGCTTGTGCAGGTTTTCTTTGATTTCTGAAAACTCCTAGATTATTTTATCTGTGTTAGAGAGACAGAAGTGATAGTTCCTTTTTCCTTTCTTTGACCGGTTAGCTTTGGAATTGCAACGTGCTTATTCTAAATGTTATTTAAACTGCCATGAGTGATTCCTGATACCCAAATATCAAACTGAAGCAAAAAAATAATTTTTGGGAAGCTGATAGATTCCCTCTGACTGCAAGAACAGCTCCTGCAGATGCCTTCTCCAGGCAACCAGGAGCATATGCGAGTCAAACAGACTTTATTGTGACTAACTGTGGGGTTCTTCAGTGGGACATAAAGTGTTAGCTAGATTTTGTGCTGCATGTCATTTCCTCTCCTTTGTTTTTGATAGTTTTGGAAAGAGTATTTACAATATATTTAATTGCTACTTTACTGCCTTGGTCACAAGACAAAAACACACAAGAAAACCACAGCACGGATTTCTTAGTTAGTAACTCCTTATCTCAGTTTCATGTGCCTGTGAAAAGTATTTCTTGTATCCACGGAGAAGTAAAACAAAGGCGTGTTTGTTTACTTGCATGTTTTTCCAGAAAGGGTTCCTAAAAGCCCTCAGATTCAGACCCATCTCATAAAAGTTGTCCTGGCTCAGTTAGGAACAACTTGATTGTATTAGGAGTACGTCAGCTTCCTTTCCTCCATCTAAATCTGTCAGCTATAAAAGGACTACGCACAATATCATATCAAAGTCTAAGAGGAGTTTAAAATTCATGCAGTAAATATGTGCAGTCCTTGTAGCAGGAATCAACCCAGCCAGCTTCCATGCACTGCCTGTCCCACTGCTATCATTAAAGGAGGTAAATCCCATCCCTGCTGTGAAAAATTTGGGTCTTCCTTCACTTTCTCTCATTCCAAATGCTTCTTGGGATCTGTGCCTGCCTTTATCAGCAAACAAGTATCCCCCTCGTTGAAAACCTGAGCAGATAACTTTACTCTCTGTAACCCCAGTCAAATCAGTCAAACTACGGATGGTGGACACCTTTCAGCCGCCGATTAATTCTTTGCAGAATTGATGTCTAAACTCTAAAATTACATGTCTCCTTTCATATGATTTAGGTTTGATGAAAACAGCCAGTCCATGGAGAAGGGTTATCCTAGGCAGACAGTCAATGACTTTCCAGGAATTAGCCAGAGAGTTGATGCCGTTTTCCAACAGAAAGGTAAATGAAATGAGCTCTTAAGTAAAATGGGTGTACTTGTAAAAGACTTACTTAAGTTCTGGAGGACATTCTGGATGAATGTGTCCTAGATGTGGATCATTCTGGGTTGGTGTCCTTGAAAAGAACTGAGGTGATGCTCTTCTGTGTGTATAAAGGTGATGTTCCCTGCTTTGTCAGAATGAACATGTTTCTTTTATTCATGCCGTGATGCCTTACTTTTTTATTTCCAGGGTTATTCTACTTCTTCCATGGATCAAAGCAGTGGGAGTTCGACCCTACTGCTAAAAAAGTTATCCGCGAAATGAAGAGTAACAGCTGGTTTAACTGTTAATATCATTAAACTTTTTTACACACAACAATTGAGAAAAAAAATCATTCTAGATTTCTCAAAGATTGTTCATATAAACACTACTATACAGAAGAGGCAACAGGACTAGTTTTCTGATGTGTCTACTATTTCAGTATATCACCATGTCAGCTCTAATGGTACCTCCAAAGGCTAGAATAAAACTGCATTTTTTCCCCCAAATAAGTGCAATACATCCAACATAATATATCATTTTATACTCCAGATGGGTTTTCAAATATTTTGGCAATAAAAGGTTTTAGGTTGATGTCAACCATATTGTGCTTCATTTGTTTGAAGGTGTTCATATTTCTGAAGTGTGAAAGACTTCGGGTTAATATGCTAATATTCTTCTAACATACAATATTTGTATTTTTATTCTTTGGTCTCCAAACAACTTCAGGAGCCAGTTTTTTCATTAATCGCTTGTTTTTCTGTCCTCTCTCCTGTTTCTTCCTGTGTCTTCTCCTGCTTTTCCTTGCCCATTGCAGCCTTCTTCTTTTCACATCATATCAGTATGTTGCCACAAAAATCATTCTCCAGCTTCAGTGCCTAAATACATTAATGCACTGTCTATAGCTATATAGCAACTAGTATTTCATCAGTGACCATTTTCTGTGAATCTATAAATGGCATACTTCAGAAATCAGCCCTGCCCTATTCAAGAAATAATTACCATGTCATGAAGTACAACCTCTGCTCCACTAACACAAAGCATGTGTTTTAAGTGCACATATATCTGACATTTACTACATACTGCCATTGCTCATGAAGCAAACTCCTTGCAAAATCAGACAAAATCTATAAAGTCACAACCATATCCTCTCCAAGTATTTCCTTTACATTTAATTCTGGAAACAGGCCCAGAACCTGCTGCCTGCATGGCGGGGTGTATCTGAGAACATGATCTCATTAGAACCAGCTTGTCCTTCTGCTCCCTAGTTCTCACATACCTGGCTGGTTTACACACCTGCTGCATGTTAGAGTAAAAAGTTTCTTTTTCCTATGTGTTTTTACAGTACCAGATAAACAATGCAATGATCCCAGCCTGATCCTTACCTATTTGATTTGGCTGTTTGGTACCATCTGGTACCGCTACATTGCTGATATCGCTATGAGAACTCCTCTAGCTCAGTTCCCACCAGAAAATCAAAATAGAGACTCAGATATGCTGTTTCACTGATCCACAAGACTAATCAAAATTTAAACTTAGAGTGGAGTGAAATGGCAGACATTTGGGTGAGATTCATCTGACTTAACTTTAGCTTTCTGTCTATCTGCACATCTACTCACACAAGTTATAGAAGATGCCTGTACTGAAAAAAGAGGGAAAAGTTCTCTGCAGTGTTACACACCTCTTCCGAAGACTGTGATGGGGCAAACCAGTATCTTCAGTCCGTGAAGAAAACATCTCTTTGCAGAGAAAGGCTATCCAACTAGCTTAGAGCAGCTAACTTTCAGACAGCTGAAGTCTGGTGAAATTTATAGTGTCTTTGCTGGGTATCTATCAGTTTTTATGTGATCTGAAAGAGAAGGACATGCTACTTTTACCGTCTCTGGTACTCACTTTTTGGCAAGATACACCAGCAGCTTTTTATGTCACCACAAGCCAGTGATAAAGTTGTTTGAAGGCACCTGCTTGGATAGACACTGCCTGTGAAGTGACCATGGTATCCCATAAGACAAGAGTAGAACATGCTGAAGGCAGGCAGGACAGAAACAGTTCCTTAACTATTATTGTATTTCCAGCTTCCTTAAACTCTTCTCAAGCATTCAGTTCAGTTGTTGGCTGTGTAGAAAGCAGAGTTTAACAGCGCAGTATCAGAAGCTGCCAAAGCACACCCATATGTTTATACTCCAACAATTACTCTTTCACACACGCTTTGCTCAGCGTTTAACACAATTGTAGTTTCAGCTGCAAGAAAAGTTTAATCACAGAGTCATCAAGGAGATTATTCAGTCCTTTGTCATACACAGTCAAGTTCCTCTGTCTTCAGATACATAAACAAACATCATAGCTACTCTGTGCTCTGCCTTTTCTCAGGTGAAACCTTGTTTCACACTTTATATAAATCCTTTGTCTTGAGGGAAGTTAATCTTTAACAGTGAAATGCTGTCAATGAAGTCCTCTGACTGGCAGCTTTGGTATTCTTTTAATCCAGCACTGGGTGTGTTTTCATGGGTCACCTGCAAAAATAAAGCAAGCAATGAGCACTGATTTTTCTGTTTTTGCAAAGAAGGTCTGGAAAGTCATTCCCTACACACAAAGGCTTGACTTTAGATTTGTAATAACAGCTTGGTCACTTAGTTTTCCCTCTTCACTTCTTGTTTCTTTGAAGGAACAGGGACCAGAATAGGAGTGACGCAGCAGAAATCCAGTAAATACTAAGTATTTACTGGTGGTCCTTTCCCTCATCTCTGCCGGGAGCCTGGCTAACAGGGGGTAGTGCCTTGCATCTCACCACATCCTTCCACAGCTCTAGACAGTACCTGGTACCGCCTCCACAGCACTCTGTTATGCCACCTATAGCTCCTCATAATGCATATCCCCATACTACATTTAGGTTACTAGCTGAGTAAACACTGTGCAGCTACCCATGGGCTGACCAGCAACTGGCCCCACAGCGCAGCCAACAGATGAATTATCCACATTCCCATTAATAAGGTTATTTCTCTTTTATCCAGCTTCTATTTTCCACAAAATCTCTAGGAAATACACTGTCTCAGTTTGACTTGGCTGAAGTTGGCCTGGACCTTCAGTTACCATGAGATCGGATGGACACACAAACAGATACACAAAAAACAGGATCCCATGTGATCAAGCTAAAACTATTTTCTTGGTGTTCTCACTAAACATCCTTCTTGCCTTCCACTGCACATTTTCATTTGGTTTTGTAATATCATATTCCTCCTGCTGTTGACCAGAGCAGTTTGGAAGGGCAGACAAGGCAGGACAGGAAAGACACATAAAAACAGTGTTTCCAGTTGTTTGATATCACAAAGAAAAAATGCTCATTTGTTTCTTGGCCAATTAATGTTTTTTTAGCAGCTGTTTTTCAAATTGATCATAAGATACTGATGATGAGATTGTATTAGGAAATGAGGAAATTATGCATCCTAATGTCATGTGCTGCTGAGACAAACAAGTACAGCATTCTTGGTAGGTTGTCCTGAAAAGTCCGGCTCGCTTCTCAGCCTGCAAGAACCTGGTCTTCTAGTGCTGGCATGGAGTGCTTTATGTACCAGAGTGGAGCAGGAGCTGTCTATAATAAAATACTTGCTAGAGCAGAGCTTAAGCCCCAGCTCTTTCCTTTATGCTTTCAGGTGAGAAACATATCCCCTGTGCTCTTGGGTAGCAGACAGATACTCCAAAAGCCTTGAGAAAACTGGTACTGAATCTTTTTAAGGGTTTGGTATCTTAAAGAAAGAAAAAAGACAAGTGTGAAAGCTCGTGTGGAGAAAGAACTTGTTGTTATGTGGATGTACATAACCATTCTTCCCTGACCTTGCTCATAACTTCATGACTTTTGCGGCTTAATTGCCCAAGTTGTGATAACAGAAAAGGAAGCTGCAAGGAGGGTATTTAAATGTTGGTAGGCAACATAATCTTTGAACAGCTTATGAAGTTTGAACCTTTTTGAACACTGAACCTTCAGACATGCCAGAGCCATACCCAGAGCAGTGTACTAAAATGCAGTGTAGCCACTGCAGGTACCAGACAGGCTGCTTGCAAGGACTGCAGATGAGCTGCACAATGTACCTGGGTAAAACAAAGGAGAGCACTTCTCTGAGGGCTACAAATACCCCTTGCAGGGTGACAACTCTTAATGACAGCCATCTCACTGACATTACTGAGTGTATCCTGTACACATACTTTGTAGAGAGGACCTAAAGGTTTGAAACGTGGGTTCTGTGGTTCTGGCTGTGAATCAGAGTTTTTCATAGTCTGGCTGTATTCATTCATTAAATAAGCTTATGGGGGTGGGTGTTGTCTGTTGGGGTTTTTCCTTATGCATCATGTGTTTCATGTGTTTTAATGATGTGTAAGCACCGTGTCTTGCTACCTTTCAGTGAATGAAAAAACATAGATATGCATGGTTTTGTGTGCTCCAATAAAGGTGCCTTGCCCACAGGTGCCTGTGGGTCTGTACAGTCTCTGTGGGGCCCTGCAAGATTCTGGGGCTAAAGGAGTAGGGAATCCCAACAGCTGCACAGAAATTACTTTTGTGTATTTTACACTAAAAATGCTGCTTGTAGAACCACGGGCAATACAGCCTCCACGCAGCTGAGCAACGCAAGGTTTTAAACCATCAAGTAAAAAGCCAACATGAGCTTTTAAAGATTAAACTTTATCAAAGTGTGCTAGAAACTATGTCCTGAAGGAGTGAATCCCCTTAACTGTCAGCAACTATTATGGGAGCTGGTAAAATCTGCTTTACCCCAGGTTGAGAAGGTTATACTGGTTAAGATAAAAAATCAATGTCTAAAAATGAGGATGATTTTGACAGAAAAATAGCTTACATACATATGGTAAATGTCATTATTAAACAGAAGAACTTTGCAATAAAGATGAAAAATATGGAGCTCACAAAAAGCATCAGAAAACATTTTTCAAATATGTGTCTGCATATAATGTGTATATATATATCTCTTCATATTTACCTGTAGCTGTGTTTCAGACTATCGTCATCACTTTTATAAGCTCTGCTTTTGATTTTCACCCAAGATTATAGAGGAAGTGATTTATACAATAAATATATGGACTTTTCTCTTTAAATCATGGTGCAATTTAGCTTAGGTTATTATATTTCTCCAAGCAGCTGAAAAGTGTACTTATCACTTCACAGTACTGCAAACAAGATTATTGTGAACAAAACAGGCTCTAAGAGCAAAAGAAATGCACATAGTGTAAGGAAGCGAGGAAGGCTGCTCAAGAGGAAACCAAACTGCTTCAGGTATGTTCTGGAGCAAAATTCTACGAATTAAAAAGCATGTGTTTACAGAGATGTACATAAACGTCACCTGGACATGTATTTTAACAAGCATGACATATGGAAGGAGAATGGCTATAATTTAAGACGTGTTTTTCATTTCTTAGAGTGATAAACTCTTCCCTCATTTCCAGGATCACAGCACAGCCTTGTGTACATTATGAGCTAGAAGACAGGTTTTAATTAGACAAGAAGGTGCTGATTCAGCAAAGCCTTCAGGCTCATGCCAAAATTCAAACACATGTTTAAGTAATACTACTTTTGGAATCTTTGACTCAATGTCCTAATGAAGATATCTGTGCTTACTGTGACCACAGAAGTGTACTGCCATAACAGAGTTCAGACAAAGCATTTGAACATCAGCCATTCCTCAGGCACTTGGCTCTAGAAACAAGTATTGACACTGTTACATTCAAAATGATCTGCACATGAAACAAGAATGGACTCCACTATGTTCTTCCCTTTGCAGTCTCCTCAGCTGTCATCCTCAGAGCTTAACTTGCTACCTTGAAAATCTTTCTGCCTCTGCCTCAGGTGCAGATTATTGGAGGTCATAATTTTTGGAATCAGTGAGAAGGCAGGAAGGCTAAACAAAATGCAAATTGTACCAAAGGAAATACCGAGGTCATTCATCGATTTCTGAATGTGCTGTGCTATATTTTTTCACACCTGATATTTCTGCAAGAATGTGTTTAGACTGTGAAGGTCAAATTCTAATTACCTAATTTCCACCTATATCCTTGTATCTGGGTGTCCTACTGACTGGATTTGTGACTTCAAAGATGCTTAACCATCAGGAAAATATAAGCCTCTGCAATTTAGGGTGAATTTGACCATCACGACCCCACCCTTATAGTGAGCATGAAACAAAACATTCATGGTAAAAGGATCCTGAGCTTAAAGAACATACTGACAACAGGCAGGAGTAAGGATTTTCTCTCTCAGAGCATCTGTTTTGGGCAGGAGACAAGGGAACTGAAAACTTTAATACTAGGATAAGCATGCCTAGAAAGGCTGATTGTACATTAGCATTTTAGTTCAGAGCAGTGTGGTTTTGAAGTCAGCCTCATCGTCCTCACTTGCCATACATGGCTTTAGTTTGTGTACAATAAAATCAAATTTCTGGTGGAGGAAGCTATCTGGGGGGTTCTGCCACAGCTGTCCACATGCCAAATGGAGAGAGATCAGAACTGAGACCAGAGAATGATCCACAAACCATGTGGCCAAAGGAAAGAGTTTTAGCACCAGAAGTCAGTCCCAAGTCTCCTAGTGAAAGCTTTGCCTGTGTAGCTAACAGCAGGGAGTTGTAAAAAAGATGAATTTAGTCCTTGGATAATGTTTCTCTCAGCAGCAGTTATAAAAATGTATTTGCACATGCCTTGGATCATGCTGGAATATGTTTGTGGTATTCAAAGCAAATAGATAAATACCCATCAGGGTAAATTTCTCTGACAAAACTGTGTGTTTATGTTTGCTGGTGGTTACCACAATCACCTGAACTGACATAGTGTATAAGCTTTCATTCACTTGCACCTTTGTATTTACTTAGAAATTACAAAAGCAAAGTCAGCTTTGTTGCAACATGATCCTAAAGTGTCTGACAGGAGCAAACATGTAGTTGAACACATTGATTCTAAGCAGGTAAAACAAACCTGCACTGGGAAGAGAAATAAGGAGACCTGACATCTGTGTGCACAGTCAGGTGGTGTAACTACCCCACATAGGTTGCCTGTGGCTACCCGAAATCCAAGAGCTTCTTTTCAAGGCTGTGCTTTGCAAGGTTATTCTCTGTCCAGAAAAACAACCACTGTGTCATTAACCAAGCGTGGGAGCAGTAGCTGAATCCTCTCTTATAACCCTGCTGGAAAATCAAGATTACTCAGTTTTACACAGAAAGGAACAGAACCAAAGAAAAGAGAAACTGCTTATGGAAATCTGTGTATGAAACTTACTTGGAAATCCCTATGTAGGTTCCACATTCTGGTGGCCGTTCCTTCATCCCAGGTTATCAGACCTATCTCTAGAAGTTATTTCTGTGTTATATGCGTTATTACTGTGTTATATGTATTACTGAGTTATTTGTGTGCTTAAAAACTGAATCTTGGAGTTTCACATTTAAATAAAAAGCCTCTTGTAACTTGCAAAGCACCAAAAGGGCTGCTTGTAACATAGCTTCATGCCCTTGCCTCTGCCTTGGGGCAGCTGAGGCTTCCCCATCACCACAAGGCAGAAGTGTTCCTATCTCTGCAGTCTGGCACAGATAGCCCCAGGCTCATGTCATGCAGCAGCTATTTCCGCTTCCCACTGGGTTTGCACTTTTTTTTGGAGCAACCTGACTGAATGTCAGATTTGCCCTGATTTTGACAAATGTGTGAGCTCAGTTGGAAGCTCCTTCTCAAAATCACCTGCAAAGTCCTCCCTCTGCTATGCTAAATCACAAGGCAATCAACAGAAGAAAGCACACCACTGGCAAATCACAGGGTTTCCATGAAGATTTCTGTAATGTCAGAGTTCCCAGGGGCGTGATCGGGCTTGAGATACAATAACAACTGAAATCTGTGAAATTTGACAGGGTAATTCCAAGTATAATCTAGACATCTGTAGCTAGTACTTCTTATTCATGCAACTCAAAAACTGCAAAACAGAGCCCTTCCCCTCCCAAAAATCACATGTAAGGCTGAAAAATTAAACCTCAGCATTTTTGCCTTGGCAAGCATACAAAGCAGATCTCCGTTATGATCAGTGGGTGACTGATATCCTTATCCCTTCCAGGGACATGGATAGGGGAACTTTACAGAGTTTATATCCACCCCAATCCATAATCAATCCCTTCTCTTTCTCAAATTTGAGTGTCACAGTGATTACCAGCCCCTTCCCAATTGGTTTAGATTATTTTTTGTTGTTTTCCTCTCCGAACCTAGCCCACATTTCTGGGAAAGTAGGAAGATGATGAAGAAGGGAACTGAGGATTACTGCAGATGAACATCTGAAGGTGTGTTGCAGCAGGACAAGCATAGATGTCTAAATATAGCTATTTATAAAAGGGCCTCACTTAGGAGCCCTGTTGCAGTATGATTGGCTTTAGTAATCAGTAAATTTCTACCCTGGCCACAAACCAAGTTAGTAATTACTGCAATTTTTCAGAGTTCTAGTAACAGTGATACTGTTCCACTCCAGCTACAACCAAGGTGCAGAATGTTCCAAGGCAGTCAACGGATGACTGATTATTCCCACTCCTACTTCCCACCTTGGCCAAGCATCAGAATTTCCTGGTACAGTCAGTGCTGTTCCCACCTTAGCAATGCATCCTAGTACAGACAAGGGACATTTAGCCACCAGCTCATTAGACAAAGGCCAAAGCCTAATGGAAATTCCTGAAATTGTAGAGCAGCCCAGAGGAGGTGGGAGTCATAATGCACCACCACAGTAACTTGCCACACTTGGAAGCTCCTTCAGTAAAATGTGAAGAGAGAAGTGTTTCAGTGCAAACAGCCTCATGCCACCAATCTTCTTTTCAAAGATCATAACTGCACAAGTTCTCCCATAGAAGAAATCTTAGCTACATGCACAGCAGATTCATCTAACTTAAATATGGGTCAACTGATTCTGCCACCTCGGCGTAATCATTTAGTGACACTGACTACAGGGTATCCAAGATATCTGAGCATATCTGGCAGACATAATGTTTCCTTTGGAGATTATTGAAAGACATATATTCTTTCAGATGATGATTCATTTGATCATCCTAGATGAAGATGCTTTGCACAGGATGCCTGTCTTAGGATAAGGTGAATCATTTTTGGGGGTACCTTACCTCAGTCTTTAGATCAGACATAAATATCTGAAGAAAGACATCTACAGGACTGCCTGTCATCAGGGATGTTCTAGTGTTGTGGTCCAGCTATTCTCATATCACAATAAATCAAAATATCAAATATATCACAAAATGTCAAATATATCAAAATATCAAATATATCACAGCTTCTTCCATGTAACCTCTTTACTATGCCCTTGCCTTTTTCTTCAATAACTCTATAAACACCCATCAATTTCCTTCCATCTCTTCATCTCTATGCATTTGAAATAGAAATCAATCTATAGACTACAGTAGAGTTATTGTTTAGACTTTACCAAATTCCTTTTTGTCTTAGAGAAAACTCACACAAATACACTAAGCTTGTCAAAACTTAAAAGTTTGATACCATAGAAAACTCAAATATTATAGTTTCCTTTCACTCTGAATCACAACTCAATTCAGCATGCGATCTAATTTCAAAATAAATATGCTATAGTTTCTTATCCTAGTAACTGCCCAGTTTTCATTGCCAGATTTTACTATATTCAGCAACATTTTTTTTTTTAGTTAACATTTCACACCATACAAATTGTGGAAAATACTCTATTTACATAAATCAAAACATTGACATGTCAATGAGAAATATTTGCTAGAATTTTTCTGGATTTTTAGAAGGACCTTGACAAGTATTATATGCAAAAAGTAAGGCATCAAGCTGTGGAGATGGCAGCAGTGGCATGACAAGGAATCTTAGAGACATACAGGAATTCCTATGTGTTCAGATAACCAATGATGTGGACTACAACACTATGAGCATAACTCAGAGACCATGGTGTGATGTTCCTGACATAGCAAACTACCAGCTCTTTCCAGGAGAGCCCAGATGGGAAAAGAATACATGAATGCATATATGTACATGAGATGATGAGTTGTGGGGTTTCTGTCTTTGGAAACGAGAAGGCATCACTTGGGTGATTTGAAAAGGACCATTAACTTATTTAAATTTATATCACTGTTGTCTCCTATTTGTATTTCAAATCTTTTATCTCCCTTATTAAGTCAGTGGAGACTTTGCAATGAGTGTCTATCATTTTGTCAAGAAATTGCCAGTACTTAGAATTAGAGAAGACCGCATTATCAAAAGGCATGATGCAAGTTCAAATGCACAGTTCTTCACCTGTTTTATCTAGCAGCACAAGCTTGTTACTGCATCACTAAGTGCATTTCCTTACATTAAGAAGATTACAAAGTTTAAAATGCAGGTTGTCTCTCACAAAATTAAATTATCTTATTGCATGTTAATGGGTAAAATTTTCCCATGGTGTGACATTTCTGACCTTCTCTGGCTTTATTCACGTCGTTACTATTACAGAACGCTGCCACTAGATGTCAGACTATGAAAAGGTCCCACCAGTCCCCACAAATGCAGATTATGAATTTTACAGCTTTCAGAACTTCCTGTGAAACAGTCCTTGAAATTTACATTCAGAAATCAGCTTATTGCTGAGCTACCTTGGGGAGAAACGATGTGGGATGTCACTTTAAAGTGTGGGAGTGTGAAATCCTACATTACGGAATAAATTTGAGGTCAGTTTGGAAAGTGAATGCTACATGAACAAACTGATAAACCTTGATCCCAAGGAAACTCATTGAAACAGGTATAAAGAAAAGGATCTAATATTACATTTTCAAAACTAGATTAACTCAATAAATCCTGGAAAAGCTGTTTCTGGCCTACCATTTTGTAGCAGGAAGTGGGAGAACAAAATTTGATCCATCATTATCTGTGACAATAGTTTAATAAAATAGTACAATCCACAGTTTTACTGCACTAAGGATCAGAATATATATAGAAACACATTGCTTATTGTTGTGCTTTACTAAGGATCCACCAGATAACAGTCTTGCTGTTGTGTGACAGGAAGCTATATGACCCTAAAACAGGTGATTGCTGGTTTAATGCTAAGCCCATCCTGAAGAGCTTTGCAAGATCAACACTGAAACATTTATCAGCTGTAGTGTTGAGGAGAAAAATCCTGAAATGTGTAGGGGACATACTGGCTCCATGTCCTCAGTAGAGTAAATTAAGCAGCATCAGAGAAGTAATGATCTATACTATAAATTATTAACTTGGTCCCTGGCACAGCTTTGTCCTGGACAAACTAGCAGTTGGATATGATTCTGGAGTCACTACAGTTCAAAGACTTTCCTCAAGAAGCAATCTGCCTGTACCTGCCCTCTTTTGAAATATAATTTTACAGAACAGGTCTATTAATTTTGTTAGTTCAGCAATGGTCAGTGCTTGCTCTTTGCACGTTGATGGCTTGGCACACTCACATGAATAAACTTGACATGTCTGACCATGCTTTTCTGTTTATATCAGCAGATTTTCTTCCCATCTGATAGGTTGTCTGTCATCTACCTCGATCCTATCCAATCCTTTCCCCTTCAGGGTGCTCTGATAGCATACCCAAGTTTTTGTTTTGCGAGCTAATATGGAAAACAATCCTGACTCTTAGAGGTGCAACCTTAAAACCCTGTAAAATTTTGCAAAAGTACCAAAGATTATCTCTCAAGCAGACTCTGCAGTGGCTATGCAGGTTGAGAATGGATACACATCCTTTCTCTTAGATCATCAATCAAATTATCACCTAAAAGAGGGTAGCTAATGATTGTTTGGATCCATTTCAGCCCAAGTTTACAGTAGAAATCCCAAAATTAATTCTTCTGCTGAGCTAGGACAACTTCCCTCTCTTTGCTGGCCCGCCACTCCAGCTACTGTGAAACTAGGGACCAAGGAGACTGAGAATTTATTCTGCAAAAAAATGGAAGTTCTTTCAGATCTCAATCAATCAGCATTCTGCTTAAAGCTGTGACAATCACTGATTCCCCTGGGCTTTCCAGACTTAAAGCAGTCAGCATGTTTGTACTGTTTTGGAGCAAGTCCTTTGAAATCTCACATACTGCAGCCACACTTCACCACAGGCTGCCATGAGCTGGTAGTGGAGTCATGCAGGATTTCACTGGACTTGTGTTTTAATAGCACTTTGCCAAAAATAATCATTGTCAGCAAAATACTCTGGAAAACAAAGTAAACTTCCAAAAATGAAATTTAATTTGTGGGATTTTAATTTTCCATCAGGAACTCAAAAATGCCCCAGATTTCACAAATTGGTTGCCATATCCTCTGTGGCCTGTGAGTCATTTCCTAAATCTGTGGCATGAAGAATTATTTTTTTTTTTAAGATTTTTATTACCACTCAGTCTTTCATTCTGAGACTCAAAGAGGAGCTACCGCCTGCAAAAACGCCTGACAGACCAAAGGTAACATGATTTTAGCTGGACTAATGCACTAATGAGCGCTGGGGACTGATCTCCAGCTGTAGGTACAGCCAGTATAACCACATCAAAGAGGAATCATAAGACTGATATGACAAAGCTACTAGATTGAAGCACATAAGACAGCTTTTCAGACAGAGCCTAAATCCTAAGGCTAGAACTGTAGTGGGAAATAAAATACAGTTGGGACCATTCTCTGATATGGAGGCCAGCAGGCATCAAACAGCTCATGCCCATGCTATTGAATAAACTTAAAGTCTAATATAGTCTTGCTACATCAAACATGGTTATTGAGAATTGTCACTGACCCATGACATGTCCTTGAATTGTGCCTGGAACCACTCAGAGGGCTGGCCCGAAAGGAAACCATCCAAGAACCACTTCAGCAATTTAGCAGTGCAAAAGATTGAGATCTAGTGCCTGGGAATTTTTTAGTACCACAAAATTTACTAATAGCAGCCATAGCCTGAGCAACCATCCATCTCTCTCAAACTCCATCAAACGACAGGCTCACAGATGTCAGTGCAGCAGCTTCCAGTGAGGCCCACAAACCAAAATGCTTTCTGCTCGTCTTACCTACTCTCCTTCCTTTTAATTTTACATCAGTTTAGTTAGTTCCCATTTAGTTTGATGCCTGGCAGTGTGACAAAAGAATTTATATGACTTTGACAAGAATTTCAATGAGAGTTGTAGCTGCTGCGACCGTTTCACAAGAGGAAACATAACAGTGGTTTATAGGCAGCCACACCACCACAATAAAAAAGGGAGAAATTATAAAGCAGGATATCCTTTGGAGACTGCTACTGCTCCTTCAAAACAGATGTGAAAAACATTGTTCTAGTGGTAGGATGAGCAGACCCAAGATTATGTGGGAGAGCTGGCCCAGTAAAATAGCACAGAATCTTTTTAGACACACACAAGAGCACATGCACACACGTGTGTATTTTTACATGACTTTGAGGAGAATCCAGCCAACATACTACACTTGGAAAATCTCTAGCTCATTAACTCTCTTCTGTTCCTCTTCCCACCCCACACAGCTTTCATCAAGGTAGTTATGGATTTATATGACCAAGGCAGCAGCCCTTGTTGCAGTGAACTCAGTGCAGAATTCCTATGGCCTCTTCTCAATAGATTGTCTATAGATTACACCTGCTTTCTGCCAGCCAGATGAAAGTCCTGCAAAATCCATCTTTTAAGTATGTCCCAGTTGTATCACATGTTCAGATTCAACCATGGAGGAGGTTTGCAGACAAACTAAAAGCATTGCAAAGGTCTGATAAAATGTAGATATCTACAATGTATATGGTATATATGAGTATTTCAAGCAAGACTCCCATTATACTCAGTCTTTACCCGTGATTTACTCCAACCTCTGAATACTAATTTAGAGAGTACCTCCATTGAACAGAGCTAAGCCCAAATTGTTCTGCATCTCTCCAACCTCCCCAAGCCTGTAGATTTCATAAGCAGAATGAGATACACTCTCACGCCATGCTTAAACACAAAGCACAAGCTCCTCCAATTTCAGAGGTATCAATGTTTAGAAAAGACAAAATACTTATCCCATATTCCAAATAGTACAAGGCAGAAAATAGTCCTGAAACAAACTGTTCAGCTGAAAATCTTCTGTAAATACCAAACCACACCAGAAGAAGAGTCAGCATAAGTCCTAAGCTCTTAATCAGCAGAAAAAGTGTTAGATATGTGTAGTAGATCTCTTCTTACCACAAGCACCTTTTCCACCCTCATTACTACTCGTTCTCTCTCCAGGAGGTTGCTGGGGAGAAATAAGCGCAGTCCAGAAGCCAGTCTAATCAAACCTGCATTTAAAATAGAATAAATAATCCTTAAAATTTTCTAGCTCTTTCTAAGCAGAAGTGCAATTTTAAATACTTACAATAGTTAGGAAAATAAAGAATAAAAATATCTTAAAATTGGTAAATTCAGTGAAAACACAATGAAATATTCTTAAATCTTTGCCTTCCTACATGATTTTGATTATTTACCTCTCTTTTGTAACATATGGCTTTTTTTCTGACATGTCCAAATTATTTCAATTTGCTTTCTCTGTTTTTCCTAATGAAATCGGAAAAACAAATGGTAACTAAAAATTGAAGAAAGACGCTGTTACTCGAACAAAAAAAAAAAATCCATTACTTTTTCCAAGAAAAGGTTTCTGGAAAATTCTGACCCACCTATTTAAAATCAGCTCACACTTGCTAAGCAAATGAAATAAGGATGCATAGTGTATGCAATGCTATTACAGCTGTTCAAACATCTGAGCAAACACATTTATTCATTCTAAAGACACCACATTCAGAAAAGCTATAAAATCTTCATAAGAGGTATTAAATTTACTTTATTTGGTGAATACAGAGCACGTGTATTTTCTGGCATATGCATTGGTAATAAAATAAATATGGATGAAGTAAACCAAATGTCTGTGCTACTGTAGTTAGTACTTAGCAAAGTTGCTATGGAGATCATCTGAATTTCCTTGGAGACCAGCATTAAACGTAGTATCAAAGCTTTCAACCCGATTTTCTATTTTTTTGACTTGACAGTGGGATACTAATCTTAAAGAAAACCAGCCATGAACTGGTTTTCATGAGCCTTTTCTACCAGTCCTAGAAAATTTCCATTATCTTAAACCTAATTATGTTTCTTACTTGCAGTGTCTATAGCTTTCTTTTTAGATCACGCAGCTTCTTATGGTTCCCTATAGATTTTCTATTCTGCACATTTAACTGGAACTTTCAAACATTTCCTTTTCTGTCCTATGTAGTCCAGTTTTTTTAAGGTGTGAGAATGTCTAACTGCATCCACGCAGACTATATTATGTAGACTGCACAATCCAAATGAGATTGCCTGAAACCAATTCCATGGGTGAGGAGTAGTTAGATAGCCATAGCAGGGCTACTGGGAGTAAGCAACTGTAAGGCTTGCATGCTTTCCTAAGCAAAAGACAGCAGGAAGAGGCAGGAAGGGGTTGTTTATTATTTTATTGCTCTTCATACACCACCAATAGGCTGAAAAGAGCTGCCTCTGCCCACTTGCATAATCAGAGCTTTCTAGCAAAGACACTATTTAGTTCTCATTTATTGTGATCAATGAAGAAGTCTCGCCATTCCAAATAAATTTTCAAAAGTATGAAAACACCAGCAATAATGCTGGCCCATTAATGCTGGCCCATTAATAATTGTTTACATTTTCAAAGCTATGATGAAGAGAAAAGAAAGATGGGAAAAGACTATCCAAAAAGTATTCATAAGGAGTTCAGAGGAGCCGGTAGCAAAGTAGATGAAGCCCTGGAGGTGAATGGTATATTTTTAACTACGCAGTAAACAGGCCTGATCCTGCCAGTCTGTACTTTGTGGAAGTAAGGAAGTTACTATAAACACAATGTCTGTTTCCAAATATAGCACATTTATTGATTTATTTCTCTGATGGAGTTGAATGCAATTTCCTGTCCAGCTGCTTTAACAAAGACTGGAATGTATCAGCTCCAGATCGAAGCCATGAAATCATCAGATGATTTCAAAACCCAATTTTAATTCAGCATTTAATTCAGCATTTTCCTCCATTAAACTCTCTTCAGTGTTCTGCTGAAAAAAGCCACAGCACACAAACCCTATGTTTCAGTTAGCTGCAAAAAAGTTGCATACATATTTATTGCACAAGTAAAAAAATTACCTTTTTGAGTCTTGAAAGATTACTCATGAAAAATTATCTCATGAAAAATTATCTCATGTAATTGTAGCTCCAACAGGAAATCTTTGAATCCCAAATACTAGGCTCTATAGAAATACCATACTGCTGTGACAAGCAAGACTGGGAAATATTCCACAAGTTTGATTAAGATATTTTCTTGTCACAAGTAGTGAATGAGCCAACTAGGGAAGATGCCCTACTAGACCTGTTATTTGTGAGTAAAGAAGGACTCATGCAAGATGTGATGGTAGACAGCGATCTTGGCCATAAATGGTTGAGTTTAAATTTTTCAGGACAATGAGAAAAAAGGTCAGCAGCATTGCTATCCTGGTTTTCAAGAGAGACTACTTTAAGCTGCTTAGGGAGACACTTAGCAGTATCCCCTGGGAATCTGCTGTTGGCCACTTAGGAGTTCACAAGTGCCGGTCAGTCTGTAAGAACCACCTGTTAAAAGCACAGGAACAGGCAATTCCACTGTGTCCTAAGTCAATCAAGCAGGACAGAAGACCAGCTTGGGAGCAGTGAACTACTCATGATGCTCAAGAGGAAAAAATTCCATGATCTCTGGCAGTAAGGTCAGGCTTCACAGCAAGAGCCATGGTTTGCATATGCAAGGAGAAGACATAAAAAGCTCAAGCTCAATCAAAGTTGCAACTGGCTACTGTTACATCAGACAACAAAGGCTTTTTTAAGTATGTCAATAGCAACAGGTGATCCAAGGAAAACAACAAACATGGTGAAAGTGCTGTAAGGCATCTTCTGTGAGGGGTGGCTAAGGACTCCGGGTTTGTCTACTTTGGAGAGGAGGATGACGGGTGACCTCATTGCTCTCTACAGCTTCCTGAGGAAGGGAAGTGGAAAGGGAGGTGCTAAGCTCTTCTCCCTGAGATCTAGCGACAGAACATGTGAGAATGGTTCTAAGCTGCATCAGGGGAGGTTCACAATTGACATTAGGAATAATTTCTTTACCAAGAGGGTAGTCAAACACTGGAACAGACTTTCTAGAGAGGTGTTCGATGCCCCAGACCTGTGTCTAAGAAGCATTTAGAAAAGCTGTTAATAACATGCTCTAACTTCATGTCAGCCCTGAAGTCATCAGGCAGTTGGACTAGATGATTGTTGTAGGTCCCTCCCAATTGATATATTCTCTTTTTTGTTCTGTTCTGTTTTGGTCTACTCTGTTCCGTTCTGTTTTGTTCTGTCCCGTTTCATTCCATTCTGTTCTGTTTTGTTCTATTCTGTTCTATGTTTGTTTTGATGTAAGACCTACCATGACAAAGTGAGTGGTCCACATTGTACCTATGAATGCCAATAACAAGTGGCAATGTTAGTTTGCATTTTAGAATTGTTTTGACAATGAATTTGAGCTGGTTGACAATGAATGTACCAATGTACTACTGTTAGTACAGCCCTTACAACCCAGCCTGTGCTACCTGCGGATACTAAGTGTCAACAGCTCTGGTATTGCTAAAATCAGGTTTCAGCATTGGTTAATGGCGTAAGCTCAGTCTCTGAGGCATGCTAGTGGGCTCATAGCCACCACTGCAATGAAGAAAGAAGGTTGTAGCAAGGTGGGTGTCAGTGTCTTCTCTCAAGTAGCAAGTGACAGGACAAAAGGAAATGGCCTCAAGTTCCACCAGGGGAGGTTTCAGTTGGATATTAGGAAAGATTTCTTCACTGAAAGAGTTGTCAAGCATTGGAGCAGGCTGCTCAGGGAAGTGGTGGAGTCACATCCATGGAAGGATTTAATGGATATGTAGACATGGCATGTAGGGACATGGTTTAGTCTTGGCAGTACTGGGTTAATGGTTGGACTTAATGATCCTAAAGATCCTTTCCAATCTAAATGATTGTATTTTTCTAAATAGTTAAGGAAGTTTCCATAAAATAAAGGACCTTTTTTCAGAAAAAAAATAATTTAGGTATTAAACAGTTAAGAGTGGGAAGATCCTTTTATAAAAAATATAAATAACTTGTCTAGAGCATGAGAAAACCAGAAAGAGAATTAGTAAGAGCCAGACAGTTTTTCCTGTGGCAGGTAGCAACAGCTACTGACCAGCATTCAACACAAAACATGTTCTGCAGATGTTCAGATACATCAGTCTACACTCTGAGCTCACTGGGGCTAACATCTCATACTCTCCAACAGCAGGAACAGCTTCTGGGACCTCTGTCTAAAGATGATTGTGAAACCCAGTGACTCAACAACAAATACACACATGTGGGTTTGTCAATAGACATTTTAGCCTACAGATAGCAGTAGGGGCATTTCATGAATGCAGACAGGATGTGGCAAGCATGAGGTTGATCCCCAGAATTCTTCATCAACATTTTTGTCATGATAACAAGCTAAAGGTTCATGAGAGTGAATTTGCCTGTTCTGTCAGAAACGTACCATTGATATTGAGGCTACATTTAAATAAAGCACTTCAGGAACAGCCTAGATTTGCAACAGCACAAAGGTCGGCATGTACTGTAGGAATAGGGTAAATCCTTAGCTGCAGCAAGTTCTGAGGTTCAACAAGGCAAAGTGCCAGGTCCTGAATTTAGGCCACAACAACCCCATGCAATGCTGCAGGCTAGGAGAATTGTGGCTGGAAAGCTGCTTGGCGGAAAAGGACCTGGGGCTTTTGGTCAACAGGCAGCCCAGGCAGCCAAGAAGGCCAATAGCATCCTAGCTCTTATCAGATATAGTGTGGCCAGCAGGACTAGGGCAGCAATCATCCCTCTGTACTCAGCACTGGTGAGGTCACACCTTAAATCCCATGTTCATTTCTGGGATCCTCACTACGAGAAAGACTTTGGGGTGCTGGAGCAGGTCCAGAAAATGGCAACAGAGCTGGTGAAGGGTCTGGAGAACAAATGTGATCAGGAGCACTTGAAGGAGCTGGGGTTGTTTAACCTGGAGAAAAGGAGGCTTAGGGGTGACCTTATTGCTTTCTACAACTACCTGAAAGGAGGTTGCAGTGAGGTGGGATCAGTCTTCTCCCATGTAACAAGTGATAGGACAAGAGGTAACAGCCTCAAGCTGCACCAGGGAAGATTTAGACTGGATATTAGGAAAAATTTCTTCAATGAAAAGGTAATCAGGTATTGGAACAGGCTGCTCAGGGAAGTGATAGAATCACTAGCCTATTCTATGATTCTGTGATTCTATGATCAGTGTTGGCACTTGAGCTTCAGTCTCACCTTAGAAACTCCTGGACACAGAATATATTTCTAAAGAAATTCAATGAGAACTCCTTTCAGACCACTTCCTAAAGACCTGCATTTCCAGAGAACAGTGTGACATAGGGGAAGCCATTACAGAAGCTGTGACTAGTCAGACCCTTTCCCAGTAGAACCAGCAAAATTATTCCAGAGAGAGAAGCTCTATGAAAGAAAAAATGCTCTTGTGGTTTAAGTGGTCCTATGCAAGATAGATGAGCAGAGCAGCAAATATTCACACCCACCCAGTGCCTAATTATTGCAGTTCAGTCTACAGCCTCTTCAGTCTGACCTTTCATCAACACAAACTGTTTTCATCAAGGAAAATGTGATGACAGAGCAGAAGCTAAGCACCACTTTTCTATTTCAGTTTGAAACATGGTCTTACAAATGAGGCCTGACACAGTAACTACACAATCATTTGATTGAAAACAGTGATAAAGGATTTGCATATCACTCATTAAAACAGTGGAGAAGCATAAAGTACAGATATGCATGAAGTCTGGTGCTTTTTGTTGTCACTGTGTTATCACAGTTGTTTGCATTAAACCAAAAAAAATTGCATTTAAATGTATGCACCTTTTATATTCCTTCCTTTGTTCATTTGTATGCCAATTACAAATTTTCTTGACCAGAAACTGTTCCAGACAGGACTCTTTAGATGGCTGTTGAAGGGATGCCTAATGGATCAGCCTTACAGAGAAACTACAAATGTGTAAAACACTTGCAGCCAAAGCAATTTAAGCAACAGCTGCTCTGCTTCTATTCCATTTACTTATATGACAGAAAAAGCCAATTTAACCCTCAGAAGAGCCTAAGACCAAGGTATAAGTGGGCCATAAAGCTGTTATGCCTCCCCCCATAGTTTCCCCTGTGGAACCTATGCAAAAGACCAATATATTCCATTTCAGATATCTGCAATTCATTGAATGTTTTTAAGTCTTCTCTCCTACTTCCAGTGAATGCATCTTCCTTTCTATCTACTTCAGAGCAAAGCTAAGTGGCAAAAAGACTAGGATCCAAAACTAGCACAGATTTGTCCCTGTGGGGGCTACTACAAATAGCCTCCAGTTTTGCACATCCAAATGAGAGTCCTGCATACACATCCCTTTATTTTCTACTGCATCCGTGAAAAACAAAACTTTTTTTGTCATCTAGTGCTTCAAGGTGAAAAGTGCAAGCAAGATTTGCCAAACTTGTTAATAAAATTGAATATTTATTGCTGTTATTGAATTTAGTGGATATTATTGAGCAATCCTGAAAATCAGTATGCATACACAAGGAAATAGTTGTCACAAATTTAAGAGGCTTGTTCAAGCCACAAAGCTATGAGAAAACACAGTAGCTCTTTGCAACAGTGTCCATAAAAGAATGACTAAGATGAACGCAGGTTACTTTTCCCAAGATAAGAAATGCAGGTGCCATTTTAACAGATGAATTTTCCATGTCATCAACATCCTGGATTACAAGTCTGATTTTTTCAGCAATACACCTAGTATTTACCTAGGTAAATGGGAAGCCATGCCACCATTTCTCCACTGGATCAGAACCCTCTCATTCAAGTAAAACAGGACATTTAATCAGATTTTGGCCTTGTGGATGTAGAAAGGAAAGAAGGAAATAAAATTACTTTTGGGATCATATGCACTAAGGAACTGACTACTTTGATTTTTACACATATTCTAAGTTATTGAGTTAAAAATATTTTAAAACACCAAAATAAAGAACTAAATAAATATACAGAAAATGTGTGTTATTAATTATTAAAATACAGCTTCTAAATGACACTACTGTCACAGTAGAAAACAACTTTATTTGTGAACTTGTAAGTTAACACTTAGTTTATATCTGTAATTCTTGTATTAAAATGGTTTTTTGCATGGACTTGTAAATATTCCAAGATACTTGTGAGCTAACGGCATTGTAATAAACCTAGCAAGAGGATGTGCACTGATGTTCCATCAGCAACAGGAATTTTCTAAATACAAATGAAATAGGAGAGTAGAGGCTATCTATGCTTGTTATGTAATTTTTCTTGTTGGGATTTTCAGTGTAATTTTGAGAATTTTAACATTACATATTATACTGAACCAGCCAGATGATATTATTTTCCGATTATTTTCATGCCAAATTTTTTTAATCAAATAACTGTTTTCAAAAGATTTAGACTTGCACAATGAGATTACATCTTACTCAGTTATTTTGATTTGTGACTATGCACAGAGAAGGGTTGGGGCTTTTAATATTCATGATTTATAGCATTAACAACAAGCTTATTTCACATCATCAGAGAAAATCTTTTGCAGTATTAGCTAAGCTAATAAGAATATTTTCCAGTTTCAGTGTGAAAAAAGGACCTATCCACCACTAAATATTTTCAGCAAGATATTATTTTTTTGCTTATTGAAAAAAATACTTCTTGTTCTTAATTTTCTCTTCTGAGAGACATACTGTGTCTGTTCTTCAACTTGTCCTCATTTCTGTAAAGTTAAAAAGGAAACCATGACAGTCTACTTCAGTAACATTTTTCTTGCTGAAGGCCGATGCGCAGGTAGGTTATAATGAGATAGTGCTTTACATTTTTTCTGTGTGGGTTGGGACAGGCTGGTAGCTGCTGACAGTAAGGTTAAGAGATCTGAAGGGAAATGTAAGCCTTATTGAAATCAGTGATTTTTATCACTGGCCTCAAGGGGTCAGAGATTTCACCCTGGGACTTCAAACAAATGCTAGGATTGCAGAGCCTTGCCCCCACATACAATTTAAAGTAATTTGAAGTGTGTTGTTCTCTGCTTATGTAATGAAAAACTACAGCATAATAAACCCATTATGCATGTATTTTCCCTGTTTTGAAGTTCCTCATACCCTGTGGTTTCTAATCATAGAATCATAGGATAGTTACGGCTGTGTTGTGGTTTAAGGTCAGTCAGCCAGTAACTCAGAACCACGCTCACTCCCTCACTCCCCCCCCTCCCTCCCCCCGCTCCCAGAGGGAGGGGAAGGCGAATCGAAAGAACGCAACCCCCACGAGGTGAGAGAAGAACAGCCCGGTAACTAAAGTGTAACACAAACCACTGCTGCTACCCCCCATAATAATAATG
>WYDI02020733.1:0-19577 GCA_009867235.2 Psittacus erithacus | reverse complement strand
GTTGGACAGAGCCTTGGGTGACATGGTTTAGTGTGAGGTGTCCCTGCCCATGGCAGGGGGGTTGGAACTGGATGATCCTAAGGTCCTTTACAACCCAAACCATTCTATGATTCTATGATTCTAATCTGCAGTATGGGGTTATGCAAAGCAAGCTTCTCAAGTATGACAACAGCATCACCTTCCTGACCTTGGGTTGCTCTGTGACCCCTGGGCACCTTGTTGGGTCTTTTCCCACCTAACACCCTGTGAGAAAGATGTCTGCATTTCATAGGACAAGAAACACGTACAAAGCCTCTTCTACCAACTACCATTTCAACACTGGCGTACAAGCTTCTCCCTTGTCTCTTATCAGCTTTCAGAAAGATTTGGCCTAGCCCCCCTCCGGTAAAATAGGACTGTGCTCCATCCCCACCGTGGTCAGGGAACACTAACAACATCTCTGTTTCAGTGCATGAAAGCCAGGCTGTATACCAGAAAACCTAGTTTGGTTGTCAAATTCAGGTGCCAAGACAGCCAACCTACCTTTTTGCCATAACAGATTTTTTTAGGTGCTGCTGAGGAAGTCACTGAACCTGCAGAGAAGCGGGCTCAAGCAACAGAATTTCCACTAGAAAAAGCCCAATATGTAGAAAAAGTGGGAACTAAATGTGTTAACATCTTCAGTGCAAAACCAGAGAGACTTCACAACCTCTGCTCCTTGTGTACTCATGCACACTGCCAATCACTTCAGCTAAAACAGGAGTATTGCCTTCTATAGACATTTTAAGGGCTTTTTCTTGTTTAGCTCTGAGCAAAGGTCAGCCTGCAGCTCCCAGCACTGCAGGCTCAGGCCCAGTCAATGCCGAGGTCTCTGAGGAGCATCTGGACTCTTTTCAGATGCCACAACAGATAATTCTATTTTATGAGCTTGCATAAAAAAGAAAACCAACAACCCAAACTGGGGAAGAATGATAAAATTCAGCTCTTCTCAGGTTTGGCATTTTGATGGCTGGAGCTGGGGAGATGTTCTCTGATATCTCATTTTTCTTGTAACAGAAACTCTAATCCAAAGAAACACTCCCTAGAAAGGCCTGAGGCTGTGCTACTGATGAATGCACTTGGGAACCAAGTGGCTGTCCCTGAGCTGTGTCAGGGCTTCACCCTGGAAAGCCACTGAGCTGTGGTTCAATAAATCCACTACCCATACAGAGGTGCCAGGGTCCTAACAGGATCTTGGCTTGAGAGGTTAATATCGTGTCTCCTTCCTTCCCCAAAGCCCCAGCAACAATATTTGTAGTCTCATGAATTTGCTTTTATTGAGTGGAGAGACTGGATTACCTCCCATGTGCAGCTTTGAAGAGGCAGATGTACTCCTCCACCTTGGAAGATACGTCAAGGAGCTGGAGTGACAGATTTTGTATGCACAGCTCAGTTTTCGCCCAGATATCTGCTCTGTTCTCCCCCACCTCTTCTTGTTTCCAAAATCACTTGCAGGTTCCCAGGGGCCAAGAGCATCCTTTCTGCTTGGTCACATTGGTTTAAAACCTGTTCTAGATGCCCAGGCTCAGGCATGCCAGGAACAGCATCCCTTGCCCCTCTCAGTGAAGCAAGAACTCATTTGGGGCAGTTATAGATTTTGTCCTGGATTGAGAAGCTCCAGCTCTCCAATGGCTTTAACAATTAGCTAAGAGATGGAGGGGAAAAATCATGTCCTTGCATCTCTCACAAGGGCCAGAAGTGTTATTCAGCTATCAGTATGGAAATCATAGAGACATGGAATGGTTTGGGTTGGAAGGGAGCTTTAGCTCATCCAGTTCCAGCCCCTGCCACGGGCAGGGACACCTTCCACTAGAGCAGCTTGCCCCAAGCCCCTGTGTCCAACCTGGCCTTGAACACTGCCAGGGATGGGGCAGCCACAGCTTCTCTGGGCACCCTGTGCCAGCACCTCAGCACCCTCCCAGGGAAGAGCTTCTGCCTACGAGCTCATCTCAATCTCCTCTCTGGCAGGTTAAAGCCATTCCCCCTTGTCCTATCTCTGCAGGCCTTTGTCCAAAGCCCCTCTCCAGGTTTCTTGTCAGCCCCTCTAAGTACTGGAAGCTGCTCTAAGGTTTCCTGGAGCCTTCTCTTTTCCAGGCTGTTTTCCATGTGAATGGAAATTCCATTTCCATGGAATGCTGCAAGAGCAGCAGAAGAGTTAGAAATAGATGCCCAGAAAGGTATTTTCCCAAAACTGCTTAAGCAGATGGCTGGGATGCAGAAAGCCTGCGCCCACAGCAGAAGGAGGGCAACGAGGCTGCCAGCACTGCACATGACATTTCTGCTCACATTATTCCAGCAGGAAGGAAGGCTACAGCGACAGCCCACCCAAAACAAGGAAGCAAAGATTTTGGCAAGACCCCTCACCAAAAATGTGCAGAGGGTGAAATGAGAAAGATGCTGAGGCGAAAGGTCGCAGTGCCACAATGGCCAACACCAATGCAGTGTGACAACCCTGTCCCAATAACAGTTAGTCATCACCAGTCCAGAGGAGCCAAGGACAGAGTGAGGAGGCAATGGCTCATCCTCCATGTCCCACCAAGTGATCTGGCCAATCCATTTGGACCTCACTTTGTACAGAGTACGAGCTTTCTCAGAAAGACAGTTAAAATGAGAATTACCTTTCCTTTCAGACAGTCTCACTTTGCCTTTTCTTCTATTCATTCCTACAAAGTCCCACTGGCTCTCCATGGCAGGAGCTCTCTGTACTTGGCTGTGCAGTCACAGTGCTTGCAGAAAACAGCACTAAGTTATTTACATGAAGCTGAGCATTGCCAAGACAAGAAAAAATAATTTACTCAGATTTTGAGCAAGATGAAGGACGATCTTTTCCTAATTGGCATTGCAGGACATGGTGTCTGTAACAGCAAGAACTGGCTTCATTGCCCAGGAAGACCTTCTTGCCCTACTGTTATCTTTTAGTCTGCTGACCTACCCTTTCTAGTCAAGGGCACAGCTCTACCTAGGACATTAAATGAATAGTTTGTCATCTTTGCCAATGGACAGTTTGGAGCTCTTGAAAGGCCACGAGTTCCTGTAAAAGGCACTGAGTTTATTGCTAAGTGCAGCTTGGCCTGAACACTTGACATGGGGGATCTTTACCAACACTTTATAATTCTTGCTGTATCTTTGCTTTGTGTTATTAAGCCCCACTGGGAGCAACAGGTTCTTTTGTAGATATTTAAATTCCTACTGACTTGTTTAAGCATTGGTTTAAGCATTTTTAGTTGGGTTTTATGGATTTATTGAATATTCTCAGCTCCATATGACCTCAAGGGAAGCTGAGGCTTGGCTTTTAAGAAATTCAGATCCAAATCAACCTCTTCAGATTGAGAAGTAGCCATGATAGCCAGCTCTGAGCACCCAGCAGTACTCCTTGCTTGTGTGGTTCATGGAGCACCAGAACACAGACGTGGTCAGTCGCTGCACTCATCCTTTCTGGAAGTGCAGCTGGGAGGCTGGGGGGAAGAGTAATCCTGGAAGGGAAGGATGCAGATACTACGCAGAAAGTGAATGACCTTGCTCCTCTCCCTCCTCCAATTTAGGGTGCCAGAAGAGAGCTTTCACTTTAGCAACCTGCTCCCAAACCATCCAGAGTTTCTAGGACCAAAGCAGATCCCACTGGAGCAGCATCCCATAAGTGAGGCAGACAATTGAGCTCTTGTGGGAGGTGCTCTAAAATCTGTCTGACAGCATTACAGGAACTTTCCAGTTTCCAGCCACACTATCTGTGCCACTTTAACCCCATTCTTTCTACACACACATTTTTCTTCTTCTCTGATACTCATTATTCTGACTGGGATCCTACAGCTGCAGTGCCTGGAGATTCTCAGCAGGGAAGTGATTTCTGACCTCCTGTGTCCACACAGAGATTTTGGAAAACAAGACCAGAGCAATTTGAGGAGCCCAGGACCGAGAATACATTTATGACAGCAAGCCCCCAGGTAGCATTATTCAGTGGTAGCATGGTGGGACACATGACTCTGCAGAGGAGCTCTGCAGTGCATTGCAGGATGCAGGGGCACACAACAAATGGATGGGAAGACATGGACACAAGTTGCAGCAAGGGAAATTCCCACCAAAACTAAGGCAAACATCCCTCGCCACAAGAGCACTGCAGCCTCATGACAGGGTTAGGGCGTGGAGGGATCCCAGCCCTTAAAGGTATTCCACACCTGCCTGGTCAGGCCCTGGGCAACCTGCTCCAGCTCTGGAGCCAGCCCTGCTCAGGACAGGGGCTGAATGGGAGGCTCCCCCAGCCCATCTCTCAATCTCCAGAGTTCCCCTCACCAGTTCAAAATGGGAGAGGGACAACAGCTCTCAACCCTGTGCACTCAGGAGGGACCTGAGCAAGAAAGCAGAGATTAACCTCACCTATGGATAGTCTGAATTTCTGCCTATGGACTGTCCCTGGGGGAATGGCAGAGCAATACTGGCGTAGGCTAGGACACGCAGCAAGAGCTTCATCATAAAATCAACATCTTTAATCAACTCTGTCAGCGACAAGCCCTCAGGAGGCTCTTCCTGCACTAGGAGATTACTCCCTGGAGACAGCTGTCCTGTTTGCATAATGTACCTCTGACATCCCAAGGACGAACATCCTAAAGAAAGCCCAGCTCCAGCAGCAGGACAGCCGGTGCCTGCTTGTTCCAGGCTGGTCAGGAAGAGCTATGTTTTTGGAGGGGAGCTGTGTCAACATCCCCTTGTCCCCAGCTGTGACACAGCATCTTGCTCCCTAGGAAGTGGGTTTGAGGATGTGGCTTCGAGAATGTGGCTTCCACAGCTCAGCAACACTTGTCCTGCTGGGGCCAGCAGCGCTGAGGTCCCTCCTGGGCCTTTCACATCACTAAAGCCACTTGACTTCAGGAGGTGATGCTGGGAACTTTTTTTTCCCAGGAAAAGACAAGTTACCCTTTCTGGGGCTCAGCATCAGTCCTAAGGATGGCACTGCCATGGTACCACCAGCACCACCACAGTAACATCATGGTACTGTGTCACTGACACAATACATCAGAATACCACCAGGTACCACAGCGCCATCGCTCTGACAGCATCACTGCTCTTGATACACCATCAGTACCATCAAGTACTACCTTGGTGCTACCCTGGTGGACTGGTACTGTGATGATCTCCCCATGCTGCTGCCAAAATCCCATGGGAGTGGGAAGGGAAATATTAGTCACCCACCAAGCCATGACCCTCCAGGACCATGGGGAAACACAGAAAGCAGTCCAAGGACCAAGGCAAAATGGATGGCAGGTGCTCAGCAGTCACTGACATGGAAGCTAAGTAGGGTCCTCACACCCTCCACCACCACCCATATCAGATCAGGTAAAGCTGGTGCATGGCCCCCACCCCACAGCATCACTCACAGACACCCCTTTGAATCAGCCACCTGTCCCCAGCCATTCCCAGCCTTCCCACCTAGGCTTCCCCACCAAGGCACAGTCCTACCCATCCCCTTTCAGCCTGCTCTCAGGAACAGAAAGAAGACAGTGTTTGACACAACTGATTTGGCTCTCAGGACGGAGAGAAAAGAGGGTTGGGACAAGAAATCCTTCCCATTCTGCTGCCCCATTTTTTGCTGGGGTGTTTCTGGAATGGCCAGAGACTGGTCAGGGGCAGACCAAGGACTGTGTGGTTCTGTGGAGCCTTTCCCTGAGCATCACAATGAACAGCCCCTCAAAAAAGCCCTATCAGAAACTGTGCTGGAGTGAAACCATTTTCACTGGGTGAGTTTCCAGCAGTGCTGTTTCTCCTGTGGAAAGGTCCAGCCTGCCCTCCAGCCAGGCTCAGCAGCACACCACAGGCTCGGCTCAGAAACCTCCTGTGAAACCCAGATCAGCTCTGCTCAGCTCTTCTCCCCCATGCTCAATAAGAACAGGCCAAGAGCTGTCCTTTAAAAGGAGCTGCTCCACCAGATCCCCGGAAGATGGCTGATTTTACCCATGGGAAAGGAGGGCAAGCTGTCCTAAGCACGGCGAACTGATGAACTGTTGTGGCCTGGGTCAAGGAGGTGAAACTCTGAGAGGGCCTTTTGGGCTGTTTTTACAGAGGTGCTGCAAGGGCCGGGCATTGCATTGCCTCGAGGTGCCCCGGTGCTGTCTGCATGGACAGGTCCTCCCCGCAGTGGAGATGCCCCAAGCCCTCCTGGGCTACCCTGAGCGAGTGTGGGATACTCTGGAAGGGGGTGGCAGTGAGTCATGTCCTTGACACTGCCTTGCAGAGCCATTGATGCTGCCGGAGCGAGGAGACGCCGCAGGGAGGGCTCGGTGCTGGTGCAGGGGCTGTGTCTGTAGCCGGTGGGCTCTGCCTGTAGCAGGTGGGCTCTGCCCTCTCAGAGCTCCGGCGAGACGCGGACCGGCTCCAGCACCAGCTGGATGGAGGCAGCTGGAGACCCCCGTGAAAGGGCAGCAGAGGCAGCGGCTCCTTCCCTCGTGTGGCAGCAGCTCTGGCAGCTCCCCACGGGGAAGGTGCTGGGGGTGGCTGAGCCCCAGCCAAGCGCAGCTATTTCCCATGCCCGTCTTGTATCGAGGTTACATCCCCCTGATGCCTCGACGCCTCTCGCCCCCAAACGCGCCCATCCGCACCCCGCCTGCCAGCACCCCGCCGGCTGCAGCCTTACCTGGGGGTTTCTGTCCATCCGGTCGCCTCCGAGCCCGTCCATCGCCCGCAGGGGCCTAACGAGCTCCGGTGCGGAACGAACGCGCTGCGGGTCCGGCGGGGAGCGGCGGAGGGTCCCCGGGGACTCCTCCTGGGGCTGGGGGTCTGCGAGCCCCTCCGGCTCCGGGGACAGCCGGCAGCTCGCCCAGTCGCTGTCGCCCCTCACGCTTTCACGTGTGCCCTGGTCTGGGCCGGCGAGGACGGCATCGGCCGAGTCCGGGTCAGCGCTGAGCTCCCCGCGCTCCGGGTCCTGCATGGCGGGGACAGGGCTCTGGGCTCACTCGATCTCGGCGAGAGCTCCCCGTGGCTGCGGGAGCCGGCGCGGAAAACGCGAAGGCATCAAAGCAGCGGCGGCGGGAGCAGCCCGGGCCGCACTCCCTCCCAGCGAGGACGGAGGCGGCGGCAGCGGCGGCGGCAGCAGCAGCAGCAGCATCCCTGCGCCGGGGGAGGCTCCATCCCCGCTGGATCCACCGGCTGGGATCTCACCCCCCGGCCGCGTACACCGTACAAAGGCTGCTGCCCGCTGCCCTCAGCCCCCCGCCGTCCCCAGCCCCATGCCCGCCGCCTGCCCGGACCGGGATGACGTAGCGGAGGGGCCGAGGGAGCTGCCAGCCCCTCACCGCGGCCTCGGGCAGCCCCCGGCGCAGACGCCGCCGGCTCATCAATATTAAGCTGGGCCCAGCACCGGGCGGGGGGGGGGGGGACATCACCGCGCCCCCGGCCGCCAATAGCGGCAGCTCCGCCGGTTTCCATGGCAACGGTGCGGGAACGGGGCTCGCTGCCCGCTGGCTGCGGCGGTGGGGAGCACCCCGGGGTCTTCGGTGCCCCGCACCCCAGGACAGGGGCAGCCTCAGGACAGCACCGGCCCCACGGGTGCTCGGCTCTGCCTGAGGATGTTTGGCTTTGCCCCAGGGGATGCTCGCCTCTGCCCCGGGGGATGCTCGGCTCGGCCTGGGTGTGCTTGGCTCTGTTCCGGGATGCTCGGCTGTGCCCCGGAGCTATTCGGTTCTGCCCCAAGGATGCTCAGCTCCCACACTTCCCCTCCGGGGGACCCAAAACTCAGCCTCCCACAACACAGCTTGCTAGAAACAACACGCTGCTGAGCCCACAGGCAGGGCTCGGCCTGCAGCGGCTGCGGTGGACAAGAGGTAGAGGGTGGTGGGAGCAAGGAGTCGATATGATCCAGAGAGACAGGAGCTGACAGCATAAGGCTATAGGAAAACAGGGCACTGCCATCTCCGAGCAGTGCACAGAGCAGGCAGTCATGTGCGCTCTCTCCCTGCCCCACTGTGTCTTTGATGAAGATCACCTCATTCATGAGGCCACAGTGTTCAGCAATGCTTAAGCAATGCTTTCGCCACCAGGCCACCCTAGGGGACATCCACCTGCCCTTGCTCCCCAGCCCTGTTCAAAGCTTAACCCAAGCAAGGTTTGATGATCCCAAAACCACAAGGGGCACACACCTCGCACCATTGCTGGCAGTGGGGCATTTTCTGCCTCCCCCATGTCATAGATGTATCAACAACCTGCAGCCCCACTGCCAGTGTATTCTCACCCCTGAGGGACAGCATTTGGCATTTCACAGCGTGTTGCCCCCTTTGTGTTAATGGCTCCTTCCCAGCCTGCTCTGGGCCTCCTGTTCCACGGGGGTGCTGTGCAGGGTGCCTTCCATGCCCCCGCCGAACACCACTTTGTGAGCACCTCCAAAAGCATCATCAGCATATCCATATGTGTACTGTGCAGATGCGTCAGCTCTTGAAATGGATGCCACTGGCTATGTGTTGTGTGTCAGAGACAGCACAAGCAAATCACCACTGAGACAGTTATTTCTCACTGCCGCTGCAAAGGGTGTAGGTGACCCACTTAGATGGAATCCTGTGCTGTGAGGGGTATCACCGGGTCTGTTTCCCATCTCACAGCATGCATGAGCCTGCCTCCCCACCCAAATCCCAGCTCTCCAAGCCATCCATTTTTAAAGAGCTGGGGGGAAACACCAAGCTGCTGATGAGCAGTGAACGCAGCGAACAAGCCGGAGGGAATATTCCCGAAAACCGATCCCACATTCCTGCCTTTTATGGTACCTGTGTACCTTCAAAACACCAGCTTCCTCTTCTCCTCCAGAACCAGCTCAGGATAAGTCCCACCACCTCCCACTGCTGGGTTCCCCCCAGTCCCTGCCCATGACTGTCCTGCCATCCCCCCCAGGAGACACCAGGCAGGATCTCCGGGTGCTGCACAGTGTGGAACCAGGCCCAGGCACTGCTCACTCTCTGACAAGACAGAACAAGTGGGTTTAATTAGCAGGAGGCGAGAGCCAGCAGTGGGAAGGGAAATGCGCTGCTGATAAGATCGCATGGTTGCAAGCAGCGTGCGCGCTGCTCACAGTGTGGCCTCCTTGGAAACCCTGCTCCAACACGTCTGCTTTGGCACTTCCGCTGCCATGTGCTGCTCACTGTCTCTGCTCATCTCATCTAGGACATGCTGCCACCACAGCCCCTGGGTAGCTTTCTGCTTCTCCTGCTTGCCAGTGCCCGACCTATGTGGTTCCATGGCATTCTCAGTACCTGCTGCCCTGGAGAAAGAGGAACCCCCTGGGCCAAGCCAGGCTCAGTTTTGGATCTCCCATCAGTGAAGGCCCCAGTTACGTAAGGGATGTCCCTGAGCTTGGGAAACTGGAGATGCTTAACTCCTTGACCAGCCTACAGCTATTTAGCCAGCTGCGTAAGTCAAGGCTGCACAGCATCCTTAGAAAGGAGAAAAGAGAAATTCATCTGGGCTATAAACAAAGACCCAGTGAATCAGGAGCTCCCTGAGTTTCAAGTCAACAAAGTCTTCATGAGAATTATGGGAATGGGTGCTGCAGGCACCCCTGGCTCTCCAAGTCACCCAGAGATCTGCTGTGGGGCTGTGTTCCGTGTAGAGGAGATGGACCAAAGCATTTCCTAGAAAGACCCTTGAGGATCTCCCAGGACTGGGGTCCACAGGCACAGAGACCACAGGCTCAGGGAAAAGACATGATGATATACAGCAATCAGTGAAAAATGGGTGATTTCAGAGAGCTCAAGATCAACAGCTCAAGTCTGGGAATATGAAAAGGGGTCGCAACAGAGCCCTCCAACAGCACCCACTGCTCTCCAAAGGCCATCAAGAAGCCAGGTCTGTGTATGCTAGTGCAGGGACAGGGGTGCAGTGCATGGTCCCTAGATCCTCCTGCCCTCTTCTGCTGGGGAGCAGCAATGATTAGGCTACTGTACATTGGGCAACAAATGAGAAGCTAGCTAAGTGTGATCCCAGCACACACAGGGTCCTCACAAACCACAGAGCCATCCCATGGCTTCTGAGCAGGACACTGATAACAGAATCCCTCGGCAGCCTGGCCTGGCTCCATCTGGAATAGAGTTAATTGTCTTCCCAGCAGCTGGTGCAGTGCTGTGTTTGGGTTTCAGTCTGAGGGCAGTGCTGATAACACACCGATGGCTTAGTTGCTCAGTAGCACTTACCCTGATCAAAGACTTTTTCTCATGCTCTGCCAGTGCTGAGGGACATGGGAAGCCGTTAGAAAGCAAAGAAAGGACACCTGACCCAAACTAGCCAAAGGATTATTCCATCCCACAGCACATCACGTTATGAACTGGGGGGACTTACCTGAGAGGGACCAGTTGCTGTTCCAGTTGGGCTGGGCATCAGGTGGGGACTGATTGCATTGTGCATCACTTGCTTCTTCTCAGGGGGCAGGGGTTTATTATCCCTTTCTTTCTCTCTTTATTTTCTATTACTATTATGTTTTACTTTGATTTCCATCATTAAATTGTTCTTTTCTCAACCCATGGGTTTTACCCTTTTTTCCAGCTCTCCTCCCCATCCCACAGGAGAGTAAGGGGAATTAACAAGCAGTTGCACCTAGCGGCTGGTACTTTAGTTGCCAGCTGGGCTTAAACCACAACATAGCCCCAGAAAACATAAGATTAATCAGGATCAGGGACCCCAGCCGGAAGTAAGAGGGGCTACAGCCAGGACTACAGACAAGGCTACAGCATATGTATGGGATCCATTCGGGATGGGAGGCCAGAGACGAGCTATGCGCAATGTGGACCCAGGGTCCATCCAGAAGATGTGGCTGGAGGAAAGCTTACAATATTAAGTCAGGGGCCACCTAGGAGACAAGACCAAACACCTACATCAAAGCTCAGCCAAGGACAGAAGGCCCAGGCCTGAGCTCAAATAATGCCCCTGGCCTCAGGCAGCAGGTCCAAAAGGTGGGCCCCTGGTGAGGCTGCTTAGGGCAATTAAGAGCAATTAGTGCCTGCTGGGTCCTGCTGAGCTCCCCCCTCACTCTGGGGGTGGCACTGCCAAGGATTGGGGGGGCTCATGACAGCTCCACTGTGGTCTCAGCTAGGGCAGGAGTGGTGAGGACCAGCACCCCAGGGCCATGCCAACCCGGGGGGTCCTGCTCATGGGCGTGGGGGGGTCACTTGTATCAGCTCTCATGGGCACCACTAGATTGGGGTGACTGGTGGGTGCCAGCACATTTCCACATCCTTTCCAGCAGATCCGTGGGGATGGCCCCAGCCAGACACCACTCTAGCCACTGTGCATGAGTGAGCTCATGCTGGTGACCACAGAAACCTCCAGCAACATGAGTGGGTGCCTGCTCCCCACCTCCATGCACCCGCCTCATGGCCAGGGGCTTGATCTGACACGTCCTGGTGTAGCTCAAAGCCATGTGCCCACGCTCCTCTTCCCCCTTGTCCTGCCACCCCCACCAGCAGCGGCCGCAGGTGGGATCGTGCTGTGGAGCAGCGCAGGGATCAGCCCTGGTTAAAAATAACCCGGCAGAAAAGGGGATGTGATGGGCCGGCCCTGCCTGGGTGATGGTGCAGCCCCAGGCACAGCACGGTGCGAAAGCACCATTGCATGCTCTGGGCCTGGGGCAGGAGAGTCTGGTTCATGCCCTGCATGCCGGCAGAACCTGGCTGGATGCCTATAGCCCTCACAGCACTAGGACAGGCACCCACGTCTTCCTCAGCACCCAGAAGGATCCCAGCCCTGACCGCTGCCCTGCTGAGGGCATTTCTGGGCGTGCAAAGCAGCAGTGACCCGGGACAGCACAGCCCGCTCATCTCTGCCACATCAAACAGGGGCAAGGACAAGCGAGCCGAGGTCCTTCCGAGCCTAGGCGCTCCCCTCAGTAGGCAGAGGACAGGTTTCCTTGTGGGAACCTGACAAAATGCATTCAGTCCAGAGGGAGGGCGCTGAAAAATGGGGTTGTGGCTTGTTTTCTTTTAAAGAAAAGGAAGAAAGTATCAGTTTCTGTTCTGCTCTCAGCAAGAAACATCTCTCCTGGCGGTGAACATCGAGGGGCTGTGACATCTGTAACCACAATATAGTCCTTGATCAAAACCTGTCAGTGTTTGTCCTTCCTAGTGCTTGAATATTCATTATTAGGAAGTGAACTTTCAAAACTTCTACATGTGAAAACCTTGGACTTGTTTTTCCTTGGCAGCAAAGCAGGAGCTGCTCAGGGCCCTTCCATGGGCTGCTGGGGCTTGGCGGGGAGGCAGCTATTTTCATTTTTACTGCATAAAAATTTGCCTCCTTGTGACCATGACGACAGTTTTGATTTGATGGTCTCTTCCCTTCTCATCCCCTTTGAACAGTCACAACGCCAGGGAATGGGGGGAAGCTGGGACAGCAAAGAGAAGCAAAACACCCTGCAGTCCTTCAGTCCTTTCTGCCAGCCTGAGGAGGGGTCAAAGTGAATGAAAAATACCACGAACTCAATGGAGCCATCCACAGGCAAGACCAGCACACGGAGCTCTACAAAATGGGGAAACTTTCCATCAAACTTTGGGCTTAAAACAGGAAAGAAAAAAAAAAAAAAACCAGAAAAAAACCCGTGTGCTTTTAGTATTTTTTTTTGCTAATTTTAGATGCCCTCTCCCACGGGAGGAGCTGGGGATTGACCATGTCCGGGGGTGTTTGATGTCTGGGGAAGAGGGACCTGTGTCCTGTGTCCCTGGAAGCTGGGCTGGTTTTAGACCCCCCCCCAGGAAGGATGAGCCAGGGTTGTGGGGCTGGGGGCAGACAAGGACCATGGGAGGGACTCTTCACTCTATGTTGTGACTGTGGCTGGGGCTGCCACAGGAGACAGCAGCTTTGCCAGCATGCCCCGGGGGGGCTGAAGGTGAGAGACCCCTGTGGATGGGCTGAGGTTTGCCGGCTTCTCTTGAGCTATTTCCACCCCCACCCATGATCTCACCAAGAGTTTCCCAGGGCTCTGAGCATGGTCTGCAGCAGTGTGCACACTGCTGCAGGACAGCCCCACAGCCCACGGCCCCAGGCACTGCACGTGTCTTTCCTGGGTTTGATTTTCCAGGAACAGAGTAAAAGGTCCACAAGTCAGCACCGAAAGAGTTTTATTCAGCAGCCTCCCACCCCGCTGCACCCGGCAGTCATTTGGCAGCACAAAGCCGCTCAGGAGCCCCTGTCCACCTCCCATCCCTCTCCCCCTCGCACGTGGCCATCACCACCCATCTCTTCCCAGGGCTTTGCCACATAAAAAATGAAGATGAGGGTGGGGAAAACTGGGAATTGGAGGCTTTGCTGCCTACCTGGCCTCCCAGCACGGTGCTTGCTCCAACCCAGCAGGCCCCTCCACCACGCACGTGGCGCACCAAGCCATGGGGCCCCTCTTCCCACGTGGCACAGCCCATCCTCCTCTCTTGGATAACCTGCTCGTGGGTCGCGGCAGTGCTCTCTTCTCCGTAGCCCACAGTACACTCATCCATAAAGTAGGAAACACTACACCCTGCAGTGCTGTTTAGTAGTGCTTTCTACTTTATGGGTGACTGCACTGTCTCTCAGTCCGTGTCCGGCGGCTGCTCTCCTCCAGCGATGTGCTCACTTCCGCCCGCGCAGGGCCACGTCCCACACCTCTGTGTCCCACTGTGGGCCCCCCTTCAGTATCAGCATGGCCAAGGATGCAAATCACAGGGGACAGGGAGCCTCTGCAGCATCACCTCCTGCCTTGCGGGGCTATGCCAGGCATGGGCACCATCCTCCTCCCCACGGGGGAGGCACTTCCTTGTGCCCCCTTGTCTCCCCTAAAACCCCATCCCGGGCACAGGGGACATCCCCACCTTGCCACGATGGGCAAGACTCTACCTTATACCTCATTGTCCCACCTCAAGCCCTATCCTGGGCACAAGAGACTTCCTCACCTTGTCTCCAAAGCAGAGAAGCCACCTAATACCTCATCCTGGTTACAGGGGACATCTTTGACTTGTCCCAAAAAGGAAGAACCCCACCTCAGACCCCATTCTAGTCATAGGAGTAAGTTTGCACTTACCCCCAAAGAGAAGAATCCACCTGATACTCCATTTGGGTCATAGGAGACTGCTTTGACTTGTCCCCAAAGTAGGTGACTCCACCTCAGACCCCATTCTGATCACAGAGAACCCAACTGCCTTGTTCCTGCTGGTGGAGACCCTTTCAGACCTCATCCAGGGTACAGAGAGCGTGTTTGCTTTGCCCCCATAGTGAGACCTCCACCCCATACCCTTTCATAGAGGACCCCCCTGCCTTGTCCCCATGCTGAAATCCCACCCTGAACTCCATTGTTGCCTTTCAAACCCCACTCTGGTCTCAGAGAAACCTCTTATCTGGATCCCAAAAGTAAGAACCCATCTCAAGCTCCATCATTGTCCCTCTAATCCCACCTGCATCACAGTCTCCCCTTGTCAGGTCCCCATGAGGGGACCTAACCTAACTGACACCCTGGTCACAGAGGATTCTTTTGCCTTGTCTCCATGGTGGGCATCCTGTGGAAAACCCCATCATCATCACCCTTGAAATGCCCCCATGGAGGATGAGGTGTCATCCCTGCCTCCTTTTCCTAAGAACCCTTTGCCCCATCCCCCTGCCCCTGAAGCCACAGGAGCTCCATGGATGGGGGCTCCCCATGGGACTCCACCTTGCTCCGCTTGCCAGCCACATGGAGACACTTTCGATGCTCCCATTGCCCTTCAGGCCATGTGCTGGGGATCACTTGGGGGTCCCCACACCAGAAGCCACATGAACCCTCGCCCTGCCAGCCTCACCTTGCCAGCCCTGCCAGCCTCCGTGTCACCCAGTCTCGTCCCCGCTGCCACTGAAAACCCCCTGGGTGTCACTTCTGCTTCGGGTGCTTCCTGCCTCCACCCACCCACCAGCGCGGTGCCTCCTCCCCCCCGCACCCAGCTCCTGGGACGGGGGCACCACCTTACCTGCCATCGACCCCCAGCACCCGCTGCCCCCCCTCACAGTGGAATTGGGGCCATGGCCACCACACCTCAGGAGCACCCCATGCTGCTCCTTGAGAGCCATGTGGGCACCTTGGATGGGTCCCCCCATTACCGGGTCAGGGCACAGGTGGCCCAAGCTGGGTGCTGGTGACCCACGCCGGGTGCCGGTGGTGCATGCTGGGTCCTGGTGGTGTACGCCAGATGCCGGTGTTCCACACTGGGTGCTGGTGGCACATGCCAGGTGCCGGTGTGGTGAGGTGCTGCATGGAGTGATGGTGGTGGCCAGGGAGCAATGGGCCCCTGCACGTCGTGGGGCTGCTTTTAACCCCATCCTGCCCACGTGGCCCCGACCACAGGAAGAGCCGTAGCTGCCGAGGAGATAACGGTGCATGGTCCCACCCAGCGCCACCCCGCAGCCCGACCGCAGCCAGCCCAGCGAGGAGCAAGGGGTGGCCACTGCCGAGCGCCGGAAGCCGTTGCAGAGCAGCCGGTTGCGCTCTCCTGAGCCTCGCTGCTGCGGGTGACAAACATGTTTGTGCAAAACACAAAGACAGAGCAAAACGGGCTGTTTGCACAGGGCGACAGGAACTGAATCCACCCCCTCCCAGCTGCGTGGGGGCTGGGATGGCCACGGGCTCCACCATCACCGCTCGCCCCATCCTGGTGGTGGGACCTGCACAGGAGTGAGACGTTCCTGACCATAGAGAGAGCTTATGGAAGGCTCTGCAGGATTCAGGGTGCTGCCCAGTATGGGGGCAAAGAAGGTGGGGACAAGGGTGCCAATGGACTGTGAGCCCTAAGCCTGGTCTTTCGGGAATACGTTGCCCAAGAGACGTTCTGGAGCCTCTCACCCGCTCCATGCTCTGCAACACTAGACTTCCTCCAGCCCCAGGCAGCTCTAACAGCTGACAGGGACATGAGGCCCTGGGAAGCAAAGCGAAGGCCAGGTTTGCAGGGTTTGCATGCCCGGGTTGCTGTAGCCAGCACTGCCCAATGGCACCGGAGCTGGAGCTCCTGTGGGTCATAGAGCAGGTGGTTTGCATAGCCAGCACTGCGCTGCATGCTGGAAGTATGCCCTGCCACAGTGCCAGGTGAAGCTGCCCATGAAACTATTCTAAAAACTACGAGCTAAAGCTCAAAAAGTGACTTTAAATGGGACTGCATCTGCCTGTGCAATGGCTTTCATGCCGCTTTGCAAATGGCTCTATTTTTAGGCCAAAATGATTCTCACTCGACATTGGTAAGCTGGATGGAAATGTAAAAAAAATAAACCTATGGGGAGGTTTGCAGAAGGCAGTGGAAAAGCAAAGTCAAAAATAACCGAGCAGCAGCACAGGCAGAAGTGATTTGACTTGAGCAGCACATGCGCTGGTAGAGGGGGCTTTGGTGGAAAGGGAGCTGGTTGGGAAACTTCAAATTGAGACTGAACAGCTCAAAATGTTTCACTGGGAGAAAACTGCCCCAAACCATAAGTGGCTGGAGTGAGCCCATCCACCAGCCAGGCTGGCCGCAGTGGGCTGCCCTGTCTCCCACCCTTAGCCGGCCCTGGCCCATCTGCATCCCTTATGGTTGCCAGCCTGGGGACATCGTGCTCTCCACGCCAGTGAGAAATTCAGCAGGGAAATCTAAGCAGGTGATATCTCCACAGGGTCCGCTGCTGGTGCAGCTCTGACCCGGGACAGCATCCCTCTGCTTCTGCTTGTGGCAAGCAGCTCCTCGCCAGTGGCAGAGGCCACCACATGCACAGCTGGTCCCACCTGGAGCTGACCCAAATGCCTTCTGAGCTCCCTGAATTATCCCTCCTGAGGACACCTGCAATTGTGAACATCGGTTTGGATGTGTGAGCAGGTTGTTCCCAATCCACAGATTCCCCTGAGACAGCAGCCCCAGTCCAGTGCAGTGGGCAGGTCCCCAGTGGTGGTGGGTGCTATCACTGGGTGTCAGAGGAGCAGAGGTACAGGCAACCATGCTCTTACAGCAGAGACAAGGAGCCTTTCTGGGGGCGCCCAGAGGAAGCTTTGGTCCCAGAGGTGCTGCTGGGGACTTTCCAAATGCTCTGGGGTCAAGGCCACATTTCTTGTAGCGTGACTTGCTTCAACAAGCGGGCCCATGCTAAACAGAGAGAGCTGGGGGCAGGGGGTGGAGGTGAAAAAAAGCCCATTTGATGCTAACCACCTTGTAAAGCAAGATGATGCGTTTCTTAACGGAGGTAGTTGGGAGACACTGTTCGGGAGGGACGGATGTCACAGGCAGGGTGAAGCACGTGGCCAGTGCTGGGGGTGCTGCAGGGAAGGAGCTGTGCCCTCCCAAAATGGAGCTCTCAGCAGAGCACTGCCCACCCAGCGAAGAGCCGAGGAGCTCTGTGGGTTGGCCACCAGTGCCTTCCCAGCAGGGAAGTGGGGGGAAGCAATGCTTCCTCTTTCCCTGGCCAAGCACAAGAAAGGGGACATGACATTCTGGGCGTCCCAAGCTGGTTTCCTTCTGTCAGCAGCAGCCACTCACTGCCTGCATCACCTCTCGGAGAGGAGGAAATCAGCAGATCTGGTTCTTCAGGTCTCTAAGTCTCCAACTGATGATGAACTTCCCACATCCCCCAGCCATTGGTGAATTTTAGCAACTGGCAAACGAGGCTGCAGGAATTTCTACCCCCAGTCCTTGGCCTGGCCAAAATAGCTCCCAAAGGGCTGAGGGCACAGAGGTGTTTTGGAGCTCGGGGAGGCTGCACTGGCTGCGTTTCCTCCCCTGAGGACCTTGTGAGAATTTCTGGTCCCCAGAATGCTCCTGAGACCCCTCTTCACACCCTGGCCACCTGCCTGGCATCACCCAGGGACCTGCCGATGGACCCACCGGGTGCTGGTTGCTGCTGTTCCCAAGGGTGCCGCTCTCCGACCCACCAGTGCTCCTTAAAACAAACCATCTCCCACCGTGGCACTGCTCCCCCAGCTCTACTCTACCCTGCTCTTGTCTCAGGGCACGCACATGCAGGTTGGACACCCGCAGCATCCCGGCACCTGGTGTGCCACCCAGTTTTTGTTCTGTATTGAGTGCTGCGGATGCACCTCTGCTGCTGCCCCACAGGGCCCAGGCTCCCCGCTGCCCCACAGGACATGGGCTGTTGCTTTTCCAGTAACTCTCCCAGTACCGACGGGCACAGGGGAGTGGGAGCTGGGGGCTTGAGGGGCAGCAGCAGCGCCAGCCCCGGCACAGGGGCAGGGGGAAGGGCCCTTGTCAGGCTGCACAGCCCAGGCGCTGCAAAAGCTCTGATATTTCTTATCACCCCTTGCAGCAACTTCCCCTCCTCGCCTGCGGTCACAGAGTTCGCTGCACGCAGGGGAAGTGGAGGCCAGGCTGGCTGCCTTCAGCCCTGTGCTGTGCTGAAAGGAGATGAACTCCTGCCAATGGTCCCAGCTCTGTGCCGGGCAGGCAGCTGCCTGCTGCCCAGCCATGCCTGTGCAGCTCCCATCTATCCTGCTC
Source organism: Psittacus erithacus (assembly GCA_009867235.2). Classification (NCBI taxonomy): domain Eukaryota; kingdom Metazoa; phylum Chordata; class Aves; order Psittaciformes; family Psittacidae; genus Psittacus; species Psittacus erithacus. The sequence goes on along the minus strand of WYDI02020733.1, from coordinate 1,143 downwards.
TTCGTGGGCCTGAGAGCTGTGCTGGAGGAGGAGGAAGAAGGGGAGGTCCCACCCGAAGCCTCCATGAGTCCCCTTCAGTGGCTAGTGGGAATGGGATTCTGCTAGCCACTGGCTCCACAGACAGCCAGCAGCGCCTCCTGGCCAACAAGGCCACAGTCATGTCACTGTTAACACTGAAGCCTAATGACTGCATTCCCAGCATAGGCCACCATATTCCCTATAAGAACAGGGGACAGAGGCGCAGGGATGGGCACAGTTCCCTTTGCTTTGCAGCGCAATGGGTGCCCTCAAGAAAAGACCCCTGAGGCAGAAGGCTCTAATCTGGTGATGCGCCTGGAGAACATTGGGAGGGCTACTACTGCTGCCCCGAAAAAATCGGGGATGCCCAAACCTGGAAGAAATCGGGGCGTCCAAAAGCCCCTGAGAGCTTTTTGGATGGTCAGATCATTGCCACCGTCCTGTTAGGCACAAGGAAGCGCTCCTGGCACAGCCAAGGGCCACCTCTGCGCCCGAGCAGGACTGGGGCTGAGCCCCGTTTCCCTGCCAGGCACCGGGCCGCGCTCCCGGCCTGGTCCCGCTGCCCGCACCCTGCCCGTCCCCGGGGAGCGCCGCTGCCGGCGGGGCCGTTACAAGTGAGTCAACCAGAAAGCGCCGGGCGGGGCGGGCGGGCGCCGAACGGGCGCGAGGGGAAACCTCAGCGCGGCCCAGCGCCCGGGGGCGGCGCGGGGCACACGGCGGCCAAATTTAGACACAGCGCGATCTGACCATATATAGACACCGCGCGGCCCGGCTGCGCCAATGGCGGGCGCGGGGCCGTTGGCTGCCGCGCGCAGGGGCCCCATCACGGCCCGCGTCACCTGCGGCAGGGCGCCTCGCAGCCGGGGCAGCGGAGCACGCGGGTTGGGGCCCGGCACCAGCGCTGCGGCGGAGACTGTGGCTCCCGCTGTCCCCTTTCCTGCCTTGACCCAAGGGTTGCGCAACGTCACAGGGTGGGTGCCAGGGTGAGCCCATTTGGGATGGAGAATCATGGAATCCCAGGCTGGTTTGGGTTGGAAGGGACCTTAAGGCTCCTCCAGCTCCAACCCCTGCCACAGGCAGGGACACCTTCCACTGGAGCAGCTTGCTCCAAGCCCCTGTGTCCAA
>WYDI02020732.1:0-24536 GCA_009867235.2 Psittacus erithacus | reverse complement strand
TCCCTTCCCTTCCCTTCCCTTCCCTTCCCTTCCCTTCCCTTCCCTTCCCTTCCCTTCCCTTCCCTTCCCTTCCTTAGAAGTGATCCTTCTATTTCTGGGTATCTTGCTTCTTTAGCATTTGATGGTCTGTTGTCAGAGTAGGACCACCAGGTGATGGATGGAGGCAGGCAACTGAAGGTAAATGCAAAAAGACCAAGAGGAAGCAAATATACTTAGTGCAAAAGAAAGGAGAAACTGGTCCAAGGACTGGGCCTGGCATGTAACTGGCGAAGGGTTGTGTAGGAGACATAAAGGGAAACATAACAGAAAAAGAATGGAAGCCCTGAAAAGGAAACTAGAAGGGTCTGAAAGCTGAGAGGCTGGCAGAAGAATTTGAAGAGATACACAGTGAGGTCAATGGGCTGGAATTTCAAATTGAACAGATGGGCAAAAGGGTATGGTATCAAGGCCAATGCTGCAGGGTAGAGCAATGGCTCAGTGGCAGTAATTGGAGAGTTTGAAGTACAGACAAGATAATTTAGATTTATCTGGAACTCTAGGGAGGAAAACATGAATTTAGCAAGGATATAAAGAGAGAAAAGGTGATTTAATGACAGTTTGCAGGCTAGGGAGGGACAGAAATGAGACCAGGGGAAATCAGGAGATATTGCTAATTAAATTAAGCCTATGGAACACAGAAACTCTTGGAGGAAATATGATGTCTCCTATACTGTGATGACTTCAGTTGTCACAGCACCGGATACAGGGATGAGTGGCCAGGGATGAATATTACTGTATTACTTAGAAGAGGATAAAATGTTAATATAAATCTTCAATAGACAAACAAAACAAGTTAAAAAGATTAGCTGCAAGCACTTTGTGGATAATAAATTAAAGAATATGTAGCTGTTGTGTCCTAGGAGAATTGAACAAAGAAAAATGGGAGATAAATATGACTTTTTCAGGCTTTCTTTTATCCTTTTTTTTTGTGTGGATTATGGTTGTTGTGAAATGCTGCTCACATTTTTTCTATTGCTTTGCTTCCTCTATAGGAATAACTAAATGAAATGGACTGTTTGCCAAATAGAAAGAACCAGCTAGCTTTGAAAAGTCAGTCTCCTGCTTCTTTTACTTTACCACAACAATAATAGATTTGAGCCCGAACATCAAAATAAAAACCCAAACTTGCAGCAAAATACCTGACAACAGTCAAGCTCCCCAGATAAAAATGGGGACACATTCTGACTCTTGCATAGCCTAAATTTCTCTATCCATTATACTCCATTGTTATATATGTTTTTGTTACTATTTAAGGAGCCCCCAAAATAGTTTAAGTGCTTTATGGAACAGAAGAAAATTACAAGGCTCCTCCCCTGAGAAACTCTGGCTTAGATTCAGATCTGAAGCAGCAAGTAGGGAAGCAAGAAAAGAGGTGTGAGGAGGAGAAGGAAGCACTAACCAAGTAGTCAGGTTGCTAGGTTTTCTTTTCTAGGGTCAGCTGGCTACAGTAACACAAGAGAAGAGAGTTCACACTTCTTATTGTCCTAGACTCAAAACAGAATTACACAGGGATAAACTGTGCATTTTATTTTCTTCCTCTAACTCCTAAGAATTTTTAAAATATGTTCTGAGAGTGCTGAGATTCTATAAGCCTGACAAAAAGTGTTACCTTGGCTAGCAGGGGTTGAAACTATTGTGTGAATATTTTACTGGCCAGTTCTATTAAATGATGAATTGAGAAAAAATATTTATCTCAGCTGGCTACATAATTAGTTATCCTTGATGTGGAATAGCCACTCTCCTTAACCTACTCAGCAATTTACCTTCCTTTTTTTATGGAGCCTTTAGACACCTGGGTTTTTGCACCATGCTTGAAAATTATTCAGGCTATTTTGGAACAATGCAGGACATAAGTTTCCAAGTCCTAAGATACTGCTAATATCCCCATGTTAACAGACCTCTTTTATCATTAAGGCAGTTGCTTTTCTGGAGTGAGGAAGAAGTGCTCTCTCCGGTGGGCAGATTACAGGATGTGTTAAGGCCTAAATGTATTCCCCACCATTAAGAGAATTTTAGCTATGCCAGCTCTGATTTGAGCTAAGAAAGATGGGAATAGTCAGAAAAATACAGTGTAATTGCGGGTTTAAAGACAAGGACTTCCTTGTCATTTAGCAGTCAAAGAGCAAGGAGTTAGTCCTGGTTACTATAGACACCACAAACTTTTCCAGAAGAAAAGATAAAAGCAAATAAGAACTTTTTATGTTTCCTTGTTTCAGCTGAGAGAGTTAAACAGTGCAGTACTGGGTAAGTGCAGAAAAAAAGACACAAAAGAGTGTTTCGGAAAGATGTTTCCGCTGGAAAAAAAGTCTGCCAAAGTAGGATTGTCAATGCTGTATACAAACAAGCTTTATATTAATTAGCTGTGTTCATAAAGTAAGAATGATTACATCAATAAAGGGTGACTCATAGTTAAGTGGTGCCTTTCAACCATACCACATCTATTGAGAGCAAACATTGTGCTCCAGATTGAAGCCAGCTAATGCACTAACAACATAATTACAATGATTGCAGCTGTGACAAAGGGTATGAGTGGCTTTCAACCACAGCATATAACAGCTTACAAGAAATGTATTTCTGTTAGTTAAGTATGTTGTAGTTTTGGTTATGAGAGCAACTAGAATGGAATTGGACCTATTGGCTTAAACTAGACACTACAGAAATTGATGAGGGGAAATTATTAAAACTGTAAGGAAAAGAAAAAAATCTAAACCCAGGATAGCATTCTGCTATTTTTTTTACGATATTACTGTGCTGCCTGTGAATGTTCATGTGCATACGTATGCTGAAAAAGAATAGTTCCTGATTTTGGATTCTCACCTGTGAGAAAAGAGGTGGAGGGACAGGATTCTTTCCACTGGACTTGTGAAAGCCTGAGCTAGTGACTGGGCTTTGTGTACAGTTACTTGAAATAAGCAGACCCTTTCAGAATGTGATTAATTTTGCCATATTTTAAATTTCCATATTTGGGTGGGATTATTTCTGAAGTAGATGATTTGCTTCTCTGAGTGAAGGGAAGTAGGACAATGTACTCACCTATGCACACACACATTGTAAAAGTCTTTAGCAGACTGGATGTGTTATACCTTTGGATGAATACAGACAGACTGATACTACAATGTGAGCACAAATAAAACCGTGTATCTAAGGTAAGAACAGTCATAATAATGCAACATAGGGTACTCTGTAGGTATCATAGTAAAAGCGAGCTTTAAGAAAAGCAAGACTGCTGAATGTTTAAAGACTATTCATCCCAGAAACAAGGCAAAGTGGGGAAAGGTGGAAAATAGTGTTTGCCTAAAGATTTGGCAGCACTGAATGCTGCAGGCATGTTGTGAATTGAACTCTGAGAGTCTATGGGGGGCTTTCAAAACAGAGGAAAATGTGCCATCGTGTGAGTTTGAAGAAAGATTGCTGGTCTGTAAATGCAAGAGGAAGCATCCTAAATTATGTGACCGCACAGGTCTTAGCAGCTTGACATGACCCATACACAAACCCCTATCTCTCCCAAATTCCCCCAACACACAAATATGCACTGCTGTCTCTCAAATCTCTGTTTCTGAGGAAACAGTTCACCCGCAGTCTGACATCTACATTCTACTCCATATACTGCAACATCACTGAGCAGGCTGAATGATAAAAAGATAAAATGACAGCATTTATTAAGTAGAACTTTAGATAAGATATTTTATTAAAGAGGGGGAAAAGGTTGCATAAATCAAACCAGTCTCTTTTAGCAACATTCTGTTCAACTTTATTAAAAATCTGAGAATTTAGAGTTCAAAGAATGCCCCTCTTCCTTTTTCTCCAAGCAGCTAACCCCATCAGACCCCAGTTCTTCACCCAGTTAAATAGAGGTGGGAATACAGGCTCTTCCTAGGCATGCTCTTTCTGGTGATCCCCTTTAAATTATTTTTACATGTTCTAGGTTCAAGATAAGTCCTACTTCATTTCCCTTTCCACCCTTTATTCTCATATCTGAGAGCAGTGCTGCTCAATCTAAACAGAGCACTGATAGCTTTCCCAGCAGCAGAAGCAAAAATTAACTTTGCTATTTAAAGCACTTTCTGGGTTATTACAGTTAGAAGCCTTTTTCAATCTTCTGCCAATTAAATATCATAACAAGTATTAGCATACATACGTTCTATTAAATTAATAATCTGTAGCCTCAGCTTTTGGCAGGGACTACTTATCAAAATCCATCATTACTTACTGGCACAGGCTTGAGGAGTGTTTTGTCCAAACCATCTTCTCTTTCCTTTACCCTATTCTGTTACTTTCAGAGGTATCTAGCACCAAAATAGGTAGATAAAAAGCTAAACAGAATTTTAGGCATTGTTTGGAAAAGAAGAGAATAAAGCTGAAAGCAACATTATGAGGTTGCATACATCCAGGATATCTCTACTGTTTAAACGCTATTTGCAGTTCTATCCATCATATCTCAAAGGGATAGAGTAGAAATGGAAAAAGTACTGAAAGGCAGCAAAAGTCACCAGGAACATGGAAAAGCTTTAGTACAGAAGCTGAGTAGACAAAGAGTTTTGAGACTGGGGAAAGAGCATCTAAATATCAATAAAATTGAAATTAATAGAAATATGGAGAGAGAATTTATTCAATAAATATCACAGTGAAAAACAAGGAGGACACTGGCTGAAATTACTGGGCAACACATTTAAAACTAACTGACAGTATAACTAGCAAAACATTAAATTTAAATCCATTTTCACAAGATGTTGTGGTATCCAAAATATAATCATATATAAAGAAAGTAGGCAAATTCAAGAGAACAAACTTGTCCAGCCTTACTAGGTACCATGGTACCAATGGTCTCAAACTCAAGAGCTCCTTGGATGACTGATCTCCATTAAACCACAGGATTTGTATTGGAAAGGAGGAGGTGGAATGGCCTTTTGCATATCCCAGTCTATCAACCCCCAGTTCATGCAACAGGACTACATCAGTTGGCTCACTTCACCTCCACCAGTAGGTTTTTGGGTAAGACATCTGACTTTGCCTGAACTGAAAAAGTTTTGCCTTGAATGCTCAAGTCATTTAGTCCCTCTGAGTTCATTAAAACAGTTTGTAGATGATTCCAATTTAACCACTTTAGCTTTTGTAATAAGAATGTATAAGCTATCCTAACTTGAATTAAATATTAAAGAATTTCCACAGAGTGATTTGACCCGTTTAAATAGTTTTTAAAACTCATCTTAGTAAGTAGACAAGGCCTGTGAAAATGTGATCTCATCAAGAACAATGTTATATTTTTTACAGGGTAGCCTCAATGTCAAATGCAATAATGAGCTAAAAAGATTGTCAGAAGAAGAAATACAGGCAGATTTTATTAGAGCATTCATAAGGAAAAGAAAATCTTTCTCTTCCTTTATAATATTTGCTGGTGGGGTACCTTCAAAGCATAGAGTGAAGCATAGTAAAACCATTTTAAAAAAGAGTTCTTGTTCCTCAGTAGTATAGTAAAACAGATTTCCCTATAGTTTAAACCTATGATCCAGAAGACAAACCTTGACACTTCATTAATAGCTACCCAAATATGACCATGCTACTAATGCTTTGATGTTGTAACGATGATGAATGATTTTTTATTCTATACTTCAGTGGTATCTGGCTATATCAAAGTTTTGAGTTGGAGATACACATGGCTAAACTGATTTTGATAAATACTTCACTTACCTTTGGAATAACTAATTACTTTTACTGGAAACAAGTTGACATTTTACTGCTTATGGAGTTTTCATGCTTTTACCTCAATTTATAAGCATCATCTTGGCCAAAAAGCTTGTAAATGTGGTTTGTCCATAATCCCTGCATGAATAAAATCTGTGCCAGAGAAGAATTTGACCATCAGTTCCAATAGCAGTCATAATCTACAAAAATGCAGGCATTTAACAGAGTTGTAAACCACAAAAATTGTCAGACGTTGGTTATGTGGCTGTTCCTAATTTGCTACTTTGGTTGTCAGAGTAGTCAAACCTGATCCTAGAGCTTGGATCATCTATAGTCACAGTGAAATCCTGATCATGTTTAAGTTAGCTGTTCTTGTTTTCAGGAAAGAGAGTCTCTTGGGATTATTTTCCATAGAAAGATGATTCATTCTAAAGTTATAGTAGTCTTGCTGTTGCATAATTTTGTTATCTGTAGAGTTCATATACTTAAAATTTATTTCAGCAGTACTTTGTATTTTCTTTTTTCTTATTTTTCTTATTTTGACTTGCACTTTATCGTCTCTTGAAACACCTGTTGGGGAATAAATCACACCTTTGTTTGAGATCACACTTTCATTGGAGGTTAAAAATTCATTTGATATTGGTAAAGGCAGAGATTGTTCTCATTCTTTTCCCCTGATGAATCCCTGTGCTTCTCCTTGTACCATTGTTTTTTAACTAAAACCAATTTGTATAACAACAATACATTCAGATACTGCACATTTCTGGGTAATTTTAATGGCCCTTTTTATTATGTCCTGGCTTGTATCACATAAAACTACTAGCTTTAATATGGCTGTCCTGGTTTCAGCTTGGATAGAGTTATTTTTTTCTTAGTAGCTGGTATAATGCTGTGATTTTGATTTAGTCTTAGACCAATACTGATAACACACCAGTGTTTCAGCTGTTGCTAAGTAATGCATACCCTGATCAAGGACTTCTCAGTCTCTCATGCTTTTTTAGTAAGGAGGGGCACAAGAAGCTCGGAGGAAGCAGAGACAGACAAACTTGCCAAAGAGGTATTCCATACCACAGCACGTCATGCCCAATATACAAATTTGAGGAAGTTGGCCATGATGGGTTGATCACTGCTCAAGCTGGGCTGGGTATCAGCCAACTGGTGGTGAACAATTGTATTGTGCATCAGCTGGTTTTTTTTCCTTGTGTTTTAATCCTCTCTCTCCCTCTCCTTTTCATTACAATTAGTATTTTTGCTATTGTTGTTGCTATTATTATTGTAATATTTTACTTTATTTCCATTATTAAACTGTTCTTAACCCAGAGATTTTACCATTTTCCACTTCTCTTCCCAATCCCATTAAGGGGAGAGGGAGGAGGGGAATGAGTGAGTGGCTGAGTGGTACTTAGTTGCCAGCTGGGGCTAAAGCATGGCAATGGCACAGTACAAAATCATTATTACTGAAGTAAAGTATGTGGTTTATGTGTTTTATCAGTTAAATAGAATTTTCTTACATATTTATTCCCTCACCTCACTGCCTGTTCTGATTCTGGGACTATAGAGAGTAAAATTCCATATAGTCCCTGCCAATTAAAGCATACCTCAGATATTTTATCTTAATTGTTTGGTTGATTTGTTTTTTTTAAATCACATTATTTTAGGAAACAGTAGAATATATGCTAGATCCCCACTATGCCAGTGGTTGTATTTGGACCTATCACCTATAACAAAACAAAGCATGATATATCAAATGTCAGTGACTATGACTAACCATAGCTTGTATTGCAATTTTTTGTAATACAAATTTGCAATGGGGATCAATTTTTTGATATTCCTGCTATGCAACAACAGCAACAGAAAGCACATGACTTGTTTCAGATGCACCTCTGGAGGCTCAAAATTTTCATTCAGATAAGCTTGGTGACATTTGGATCCCTATCTAAAGGTTATCCAATTACTCTTTTGATTTAATTATTCATTAAAATGGGGAACAAAAAAGTAAGGAAAAGTGACTATTTTCATAGTCAGAAACTGCAGGAGTAGTTTTAGCTACAGCAAGGTGCTTAGAGATGAAAAATTAGAACTGATTCGCTTTTACTTAAGAATGGCTTTGTGATTTCTGAAGTATGTTTTTTTTTGTTATTAAAATTGGAAGGAGGCTCCAACTGTCCTCAGAGCCCTGGTCCAATAGCAAATGTTCTGATAAGGAGGTTTTACTTATTATAAAAAATAACTGCAGTTCTCTGATACAGTTACCTTCATTGGAACAGCTGGCACATTCTAGTTTTTAAAAAAGGATCCTTTGTGAATGTTCTAGTTGCAAAGAGGATATAAATTATAATAAAAAAATCATGACGTACAGAGACAAGACATATACGATCAGCGGAGGTGCACAGAGGGCTAAATTACACTTTTCACAGCACTTCATCAGGGCTAACAAGTATGTATTTACATCTGTATTAATTTAGGAAAGCTCTTAAGGATACACTTAAGCTTAAGCTGAAGTTAACATGCCAACTTGCTGAGACATCTCTGATTGGATAAAGATAATTTTTGGTATAGGATGGGAAGCATGGAACAGTGTTTTACTTTATTAATAGCTGTATTTGAAACCCAGATTCTGAGGAAAAATATCTTTTTTAGAACATGTGCTGGTGTATTTTCACAGAAAATATCTTTGCTGTGTTAAGACAGAAATGAAGGCAGAATTCCCACATCTCTGAGAAACATAGCTAGATAGAAAAAGATATTGAAGGGCAAGGAAACGTGAAATTTGAAGATAAAACACTTCCTCTGCTCCATTTTGAATTCTGCTCAGCTTTGGTGAAAATCTTAGGTTTGGTGCTCCCCATGTCAGGGAACACTGCAAGTAATTGCATCCTGGAAAGGAATGCACAACCACAATCCTCAAACTTCCTTGGGGGCCACAGATTGGAAGATGGAGGAGAACTGGGAATATTCACTGTTATGACTGCTCTGGGGAATCATTTTACTGAAGAAGAAACACTGTGGTGTTCCAAAGGACAACAGTCATCCCAGGTGTCTTAAATAGTGAATACTATAAAAACATGACAAAGACCTTTCTAATGCTTATACAGATCCAGCTGAGCAGCTCCAGCAACTGGTAAAGGTCAACAGATTGAACTCAGAGTCTGACTTAATGACCCAAAACACAGTGTTTCATGAGTTGCCCAAGAGCATTCCTGAATTTTTGTGGGTTCCCAGAGGTTTTGGACTGTCACATATAAGCAGCTCTATGCCACAAACTGAAAGGAAATAGTGGCTAAGATGCTGAGGGCATCACCAGTCTACAGAGATGGTGACGTCAGTAACACACATGAGCATCTGTCTGTCACACCACAGAAAAGGCATAGCATTAGCATTTTGTCCATACTGTTTCTTATTCTCCTATTTCCTCTTCTCTGTTTAGGTCTGGATCTTGGGATGAAAGTACATGGGGAAAAAAGTTGTTGTGGGACAAGAAGGTATAATTTTTAGCATAGGAAAATAGATTGATGGATTGTTTTGTCTTGTGATAGGGGTGGGGATGAACCATGTCTAGGGAAAGTGTCTTTCTGGCTCAATGTTCCTTTGTTGGACAACTGTTGGCACTTCAGATGAAGGCACAAATTACACTGAGAATACACTAAGAAACAACATAGGCAGACCATTTCAGGTCATGAGCCAACAGAACTGGGGCTTGGTTTGAACACCTTGTCAATGTGCAGCTGCTGGTATTACCAGCTTTCTGAGGTGACGCAGTGAATCTGGCTCTTCCTGTGCGCCAGGAAGGAAACAGAAACATCTATGTAGACATACACACTATGGGGACCACTATGACAAGCCAAATAAATCCCAGACACAGAGACTGAAAAAAATTAGTAGAGGGTACAAGCACACCAAGCCCACTAGCTCTCCTGATAAAGCTGTTACAATGTTAAATTGCCCTATATCTCTCAAATTATTTTTTTCTGCAAGATTGAAATTGTCTGACTCTCAGCTGTATTCTGCTGGACTGCTTACAGCTTTGTTAGCAAGGTGGGAAAAGCTCACATCTCTGCAAGCGTTTCTATACAAGTACAGTCACCTAGCAGAGCCTTCACAGGCTCTTTGTTAAACTGGTTGAGTTCTTTAATCCTCACATCTAAAAGGTTGGTTTCCTGCCTAGGCTATTTTTACATTTCCCTTTTGGACTCTTGTTTGCATTTCTATGTCCTTACTCATTCATTGTGTAGACCAGCTGCTTCCTAGGCTGCGCATGGCACAAGAACTTTAGTTTCCTGCAGTTCTCCTTAGGAGTGTGCTGGTGTTTCAGGATCATCTTTCCTGGGATAGCGCCAGGCAGGATGCAAAGATTTATATCTTTTCTCTCCTCTATCTCATATGTATAGAAGTTTCCAGGCAGGAATCTGAGCAAGTGCTTGTACTTTTGTGGTGAACAAAACTGAGGTATGGCAGAGGAAAAGTTTTCTGACAAGATGAACAGGAAGATATGGCTTAGTCAGCTGTATGAGAGGAAGGAAGGAAGAATGACAGGCAGTCAGGTCTATGGCTGCAAAGGTGGAGGTAGAATGTAAGCATCCCAGAAACCCAGAGCCCCAGGGCTGCTCTGCGGGACCAACATGAACATTAGAAAGCTGTGATTTCAACATCCAGTCAGGTGAACTGAACCACACCACCTCCAACACAGCCCTGAGTATGCTCCTTTTTTGTTTTTTCGGTTTTAATCTGAAAGGGCTTCCTAGCTCTCTTTGTTTACATTCAGATGTCACATTGACGCGGTGGTGTGATGTCTCTAAGTTTACTGCCACAACTTTCTAAAATGGTATCAGCCTCTAACCTAGATACTTGTAGCTTTGGTGGCAACTGTAATACAACTTTCAGTGGGTTATAAACCTTTAACTAGGGAATACATTACTGTGAAGCAGTAGATTAATTTCTTCATTATTTACTGTTCCACCAAATTCTGTGTCATTTGCAAAGTTTATCAGCAATGATTTTATGTCATCCTTTAGTTCTCTTATCTGTTATATTTTATAGTATAATGCAATTATGAGTGAACATTCTGTTGTGGGCTGTTTGAAGACTTTTTATTTGTTTACTTAAAATAAAATATCCAAATTGTCATGGGAGCTTTAAGAAATAATGCACAATAAAGGATAAACAACACAATAAAAATGCAAACCCTAAAATCTACTATGAACCATGGCCGATCAGTTCTGCACTGCTGTAAAAGACAAGATACTACATAATTCTCTTTTGGCTCGTAACATCCACAGGAAACAAGAAAATATAGCTGTCAGTGTTTTCTACCCTTCAGATCAGCCAGTGCAGTGCTCTTTCAGATCAGCTGAGGGCAAAGTCCAAGGCTGCTTTGCCACAAGGGCTCATTAAAACAGGTAGAGTTTAGTCCGAGTGTTTCTGTCACTCTGAATGTGGCATGAACCAGCTCCCCTTTGCTTCCCTGAGAAAAGGTCAAAGCCCATGAGCACAAAGAAATATCTGTGCAGCGCACACTCTAATGATCATTCTTAAACAGAAATTATAATTTCTGTGCAAAAGAAACTGCAAACAATTCAGGACTGCTGCAGAGTTTTCAAAGTGGCCCTTGTGTGGTGGCCCCATGCTCCACAGATCTAGATTAAGTGGTGTTTGGGATGCTGTTATGATCACAATTCCAGATGTATTGTAAAAACAAGCAGGATAACCTTTGAAAACAACCAAGGCTACCAGATTACTTTGCATCTAAGAGCATTCTGTCACTTGAAATACAGCAGTTTTCTTATTTTGATGCTGAATAACTCTCCTTCAATACGTACAAACTGTATCCTTTCAAAAACCCAGCATTTTTTATGGTGAGTTTTGTCCACAATCCAGAACTTTTCTTACTTTCTGTGTTATTACTAATGACTACTTAGAAGTTATCCACTGTTAGTTAAATTATCAAAGGACAAGCGTACTTAAGAGCCATTGCATACCTGGCTCAGTTTCCTGAGATTTTCAAAGATGTCAGTTGCACAGATAGGTATGTTGCAGAACTATTTCGATTTATAAAGTGTTTTATTTTAAATAGGTTTTACTTTTTGAAATATGCGTGGACTATGTGAGATTTGAAATAATTCAGACACTGCGGTGTTGAAAAGTAATCATAGAATGAGAAAATTATAGAATGAGAAAATCATTGAATGGTTTGGGTTGGAAGGAACCTTAAAGATCTAGTACCAACCCCCCCTGCCATGGGCAAGGACACCCTCCACTAGACCAGGTTGCTTAAAGGCCCATCAAAACTGGCTTTGAATGCATCCAGGGATGCGATGATTAAACATACTGGAGACATACAAAAGGCTTTTTAAAGACTGTTGATTGGTTAGCTAGACAGCTTACTATACTGAATAACCAGTGTCATTGCCCTTACATTATCCTCTAGTGCAGTTTAAATCATGCTATATATCCTTTAAGGCATTATTTATACAATTTTAAGCAATGACCTCTATTATATGGCTATACCGAATTGTTATGAGACTGAATGGAAACCACAGCGGATGCCATTTATTTATAAATGTAAAGTGCAAAATAAAAGTTAAGTTAGTGTTAAGTTGCCTATCACTTGGGTGCCATTAGCAAAATAGTTTATTTTAGTATGCTGCATTGAAGAAGTGTTTCATACATTGAAAAAACATTTTTCTCCAAAAGTCTAAGATTCTTTCACAGAAATAATTCTTCTGCCCATACACAGATTGAGATGACTATATCTCTAGAAATCTTTTATTATAAGGACTTGTAGCTACGTGTGGTCAGATTTTTTTATCAGTGGGGAAGCCCTGCAGTTTTGTTTGTCAAAAGCATTGTCGGTATGGGTTCAGCTGCAAAAATCAGTGCTTCTTATAGGGCTACATTTCCAGATGGAATTGAGAGCACAGCCACACAACTGTCAGCCATGTGCTTGCTCCTCTTACTGCTCTAAAGGGACTTTTGGCATGATTAAGGATTAATCAACAGAATAAAGTTTGCTGGGTCAGGTCCCAGTTCTGGAATGTGATTAATTCGTTGCTTGTAAAAACATGCTGTGATTTCAATATTACAAAATATAGTAATAAATAAACAAGGCTGATGCAGCTATGAGGTTGGTTGAGGATTAATCATGAATTCCTGCTTGTGAATTAGAACTGGCAGGCTGTGCAAGAGTTTCAAACCTACTACGATGGAACTCCTGGGAGCTATTTCAGCTTTTCTAGTTATGCGGCAACACTGATGTTGATTGTATAAGAAGCCAACAGATTTAGAAGGAAAAGAAGTGGGAGAACAGGTATGGTAAATCAGAAAGCTATTCCATGTTACAAAAAACATTTGGGAACATTGCTGGGTACTTCTAATCTGTGAAAATTTAACTTAGTCAAATAATGATTATAGTACACGATGATCTCCTTTGAAGTAAAAAAATTCCACAATAAACAATAAAAATTATTAAATATATTGGTCCACTCTCCTAACTGCCATGAATCTGTTGACTTCTTGAGCATATATTAATTGCTATTTGTATAGCCTTTCCCTTATATTTTTCTTATATCAAGACTGACTAAATTTCCTCAATTAGATCCATTCCCAGATGAAATCAGTACATATTCCTTGATAATATTTTAGGCTTTATATTTTAAATGACTCAATTTTCTGAAGAGGTGAACTGCTTAGAAATGCACGCACTCGTTAAAGCTTGGTTACTGAGGAAGTCACGAGGAGGTTTCATTCTGCTTGCTGAATCACTAGAGGGAGCTCCAGGCGCATGAAAGGAAAGGCTTTAGTCTCAAAGATCATCCAAAACTCAAGAAAACAAGAAAAAATACCTTTTCCAACAGACGATGATTGCTAAACGTCTAAAAAAGAGAGAGAGAGAAAAAAAAGTCATTTTTTCTTCTTAATTGGAGTATTTTATATGCATTTTTTTGCCAATAATACAAGCCTCAAAAGCTAGTAACCACAGCATTTAAAGACTGGCAACAAACAGTGTTCAGCTAAAACCTTTGAGAATAGGAAGCTTGAAAAATGCATAATACTAATGCCTGCGAGGCCTTTTAAGCAGTAACAATCAAGATACGTGGCTTTTTCAAGTGGCTGCTTTGTCAGAGCTGATGAGATAGTTATCTAGTAAGTCGGAACTAAACCTTTTCCTTTGATGTAATGCCATGATTCTAAACCAGCTTAATGTCTCTGAAAGTCCACTAATCTGATGTCTGATATTCATATAGAGCAATGGCTCATACAATCTGTCATAGCTTAACCTCAGCTGACAACACAGCACAGCCACTTAGTCACTTCCCCCTCTCTGATGGGAGCAGGGAGAGAATCAGAAGGGTAAAAGACAGGAAATTCGTAGGTTGAGGTAAACACAGCTTAAAAGGTAAAGCAAAAGCCATGCACACAAGCAAAGCAAAATGAGGAATTCATTCACCACTTCCCATTGGCAGGCAGGTGTTCAGCCATCTCCAGGACAGCAGGGCTTCATTATGAGTAATGGTTACTTGGGAAAACAAACACCATCACTCCAAACATCCCCCCTTTCCCCAGCTTTATATGCTGAGCATGACATCATATGGCATGGAACATCCCTTTGTTAAGTTGGGGTCAGCTGTCTCAGCTCTGTCCCCTTCCAACTTGTGCACCCCCAGCAAGCAGGCTGGTGAGGTGGGATGAGGAGCAGAAAAGGCCTTGGCTCTATGTAAGCACTGCTTACCAGTAACATCCCTGAATTATCAACACTGTTTTCAGCACAAATCCAAAACTTAGACCCATTTCTAAGGCTAGAAGTTAAAACTACTCAACATCTGCAAAAGCAGTAAAATCAGGCCAATACAGATAATAGGATGAAATAAGTGAGAGAAAATCTCACAAAATCTATTGTCCAGCATTAGGATGAACCTTCTATAATTTTTAATAAGGCTTAAATTCTCCTTTTTATCTGTCCTACAACAAATGTTTATCCACAATAACATAATAAAACACAAATAAAGCCTTCCAGGCATATAGTCATATATGTTTTTCCTAACAAGAACAAAATAAAAAAGGTTGTGATGTGCACACTGCACAACACTAGAGAATTAAACTCATGTTATTAAGTGGTGTTTGGTTTCCTAAAATAGATTGGGATTCTTAGTCCTGCTTTTGCTTTTATCACATCTTCTGAAATGATGCAGTTACTCCTTGTATTTTCCCTCCCACCTCAAAATAGGCTGTTCAACAATTTAAGCAGTAAATTGTAACATGATTTTAGACAGAATTTGGCAGTAAGCATGCATGCTGAGTACAGTCTCTGTACTAGCCCATTTTTAAAGCGTAACTCATGCAGTGGTGGGAGGAGGATTTCAGGTTTGCTATATAGCCCAAGTCACAGTGTAGTTCAAAGTACTTTACATTCTTCAAGCACTGCATAAATGTTACCAAGTCTTCATGACCCCTCATGATGATCCTTTCATGACCCTTACTTACAGTGAAGTAAGTAAGTAAGTATTAGTAACTTCATTTTACTGTAGGGTAGATTTACCTAGGGAAGAAGTGAATTGTGTAAGCTTGTGTAGGGAATCAGTGACAAAACTACTTTTAGAACTGAGAAATCTCATCCCACTAAAACACAGTGTCTTAAGCTCAAAACCCACAGAAATCAAGTTGTACAATTATTACCATAGAAACTGTATTAAGCAGGATAATTAATACAGGCCTGGTGTAGAATGCTGAGACACAATGATGCTGTTATAAAGTATATTTTAAGGCCTTAAAACACAGACAGAGTTCAAGAAATTGCAATTATCTCTCACTAATATTTTCATAGCCATTTTGATCAATAGCACATCATAAATTTGGTTTGACAAGTTGGAGATATGTTTCATTCTGAGAAACAAATGTACTGAACCCATGGTTCTGTGTGCACTGCGTCTAGACACCAAGGCAATTATAAAGAAAATTACATTTTCATTTCTATTGCAAACTGTCTTGTTAATCTGCTCAATATTTCCTTGCCTAATCATTTTGTCCAGCAGTTCTCTTCTTCAAAGAAGGTCAAACAAGCTCTTTTCAATGTTACTGTCTGCTGTAGCTATAATATAGGTAATACTAATCATAGTTCATTGCTATCATGCAAAACAAAACCCCATCCTGTTTTTGCAGGGGTTCTAGCTGGTATTTAAGAATACACTGTTTTACTTCTAAAGTTTTGACATTTTAGCTGGGATGCAGTCTTTACTCCTGCTTTTGCTTTCTAATGCAAAAAATCATAAACGTATCAGGGAGCAAGACGTGGTGAGCAACCCTTCCCTACAAAGTCATATTGGTCTTTGTGCTCACTTCTTATTTAGTATCTGTAAGAACTGTAAAAGGTGACTAACCATTTCCTCCTCCTTTTCTACACCAGCTATGGAGGAGATAAAGACAGAATTTTGCTTCCCAGGACCAGATGAACTTCCCACTGCCAGTACAATGTACCATGCTCCCAATTCCAATATGGATATAAAGCTTAATGGCTCAAGAACTATATCTTTTAAGAAGTAGCAAAAGTGTTTTTGAATCTTCTCTGACTGGGGAAGCAGGTGTCTGACCTCCAAGAAGGCAATATAGGTCATATCATCATTATGATGAAATCACCAACACAGTCACCTGGAAGAAGAAAAGAAAGTGTGCAACTGGCATTACCAAAACATGCAGTTTAAGAGCCTAGGTATGGAAAACAATTTCTTATCCTGAACATACCTCTCAAGCTCCAGCAAGCGCCTCCTTGAGAGAAAGCACTCCTGGTCACTCAGCTTCCAGACAAGTGAGCCGGTCCAGGTGTCCCTTTGTAAACCCTCCTGTGAAGCCCTTTTGTAAATGCCTAAATCCCATGTGATAACAATGAGCTTTGGCTTTATCATCATAGAAAGAACTGCCTCAGCACTTCTGGAGCTGAGTCTGTCCATCTGCACACTGCAGAGCTTACGATCACAACACTGATGTGTCTCTGGGGGTGCAATGACTGAGAAAAAGTTCCAAGATTTTCCCACCTGAGCCTAAATATCTTCTACTTTTGCATGAACTTGCAGAGTTAACATTATTTGTTCTAAATTCTTACTGCACAAATAATAACTTTTTAAAAAACTTAGCTGTGACTTGCAAAATAAGAGGCTGCCTGTGAGTGAACAAAAATGAGGAAATGACCATTGCAGAAAACAGGAGAACAGTGGGTAGAGAATGATTCAGCATGACAATTAGGCAAACAAATAATAATATAGACTACTCAGAAGGTATTTTACCACTGTTAACATTGTCAACAGTTTCTTGAAATCACAAGCTGTTTGCTGAATATCTGAATTGTTCCTATTAGTGTGCATATTTCTATGTAAATGAATGCCATTAAACAAATGTTCCTGCAGTGATGACACAAGTTCCTTTCCACATTATCACAAGTTCTTCCCTTAGGCATACTGCAGGGAGAAAAAAATTAAGAGCTGTTGAAATTATTCAATGTCCTATTTGTTTCTAGAGTGCAGCAAATTTTAAAACCAGTATACGTGTCTGTGTGGGTGTGCATAACTTCCACAGGGCATGTACCTTTTGCTAATTCTTAGAGAATTAGGGAAAGTGAAATGCCCAAGTCTGCGCTGATTCTTGTCAACCTTGTCTTGATAGTGCCCTGTGCTTGTTCTGCATCATGCAACTCAGGGCCCCTGTTACCCCTCAAAGTAAACTTAGAAAGATGTGGTTCTGAATATTTCAGGACAGCTTTTTACACCATTTTACAAGTTGAACAAAGCTCAAACTTTCTCTTTAAGATTTTCCTATGTCATTTTAAACTCAACAGTTCTCATTAAGGAACTTCAGAAACAGTTATAACACAAAAGGTAAATAGTTTAGCTTATGCTGTTGGCACATTGTGATTATGCTGTGTTCATGACTAAATACTATTAATCAAGTAAAAGAAATTTACTGGCTCCAGGAAAATCCTGATTTGCCTTTATATAGCTGGGCTCAGAATTCTGAGGTGTTACATGCTGGCTCTTCCAAACATTTCTCAAACCTAGTAACCATGCGGTGGACTCGCTCACTTCAGTGTGGCAGACCTGAGCTTAGAAGAAGGTAAGAGTAAAGATAGCCTAAAAGAAATGTTTCTGATGTTTTCCATAAAGAAATATAGCAAAAAAACCCAAACAATGATATCAACAGAAAAGAAAACCCTGCTCACATTACCAGCCTGCTTAGCCCATATGGCTCACTTTCCTCCTTGCTCATGCATTTTGTAAAAAAAAAATTGCCTGTTAGATGGTTTTGCTTCCTTTTGACTGAAAAAATCTCACAAATTTTCAAAATGTCTTAAGTGAAATCTACAATTTTTGCTAAAACAAAAATAATGCCAAAAATCTTGTTCATTCTTCTAGCTAACAGACATTAGTTAGAACAGAAAACTAGCATTTTCACAGCTGTCCATTCTAACAAAAGGAAATTGTGAAATGTTTTGTCTTGATCAGAATTAAGCAGAGAAACGTGGAGACTTGTTATACTGTAGTACTCAGCATATTTCAGTATTTCTTCTGCAAAATTTGTTTTGGTTGAGGTGAACGAAAAGGCTACGATAATAATTCAAAGAATAAAAATAATTGATAGATAATCCAGAATTCTGCAATTCTTCTGCAATGTAGCAGAAAAACAGGGAACAAATGCAGTTTTCTGTTACATGTGATTGGTATTCAGTGCAAATATCAAAAATAGAGAATAAAATAGGTTTTCAGTTAGGCATATACCTCTGTTTCAACTGAGAAATTTCTTAAAGTGATTTTGATAACAGAAGAGTAGTATTATTTTTTATGTTTGTATTAAGTTTTGAGATTTTTATTTTCAGACTTCTTTTAATAGGACAAAATAAGATATGTGGGAGAAAGAATAAACCCTGTGTACTGTAGTTTCTTAACTATTTCCCTTTCTGCTTTCCTAAATAAAAGCTTGCATTTTCAGCTTTACCAGCTACTTTTGACTGAATTAAGTAGGATTAGAAAAATTTTGCAATACTGCAGAAGAATGTAGTCAGTCATAAAAGCAACCAATGTCCAAACAGCATATGAATATTCGTGGATTTTTGATTGCTATGGAAGATCATGCAATCCTAATCTCTAGGTAGAGAAATCTTAGATAATCTTTTACTCAAATCCTTTTACATTTGAAAGCTAGATCCAATTATACAGCTTTTATTTACTCGGTTTGAGTTTTGATGTTTACTGTGCAGAAGACGTATCAGGTGATCTTCTGAAAACTTTCAGAACTCTGGCTGACATAGACTGAAACTACACCTGACTCTTTGCTGGAAAATGTGTGCTTGACTCCTTCTAGGCACCTTTTATTTCTAGAAAGTGGTGAAGACATCAAACAAGGAATATACTTTTAAATGGAAATGCTGAAAAGTTTGCTTTTCTGTCCGTACCCTGTCTTTTCCACCACCTATTACCCTTTAATTTAATTGTTTGAGAAAAAAAATAGTCATCCTCTATCACTTTTGTACACAAAAAGAGTTTTATAGGCTACTCTTCCCAACTGTCCTAAAGTTTTTAGATAAGTTTCTCAGCAGGAGGTGTAAAGGTTTGAAAACTCAGTGAAAATGGCACTGGTGAATAGTAGTTTCTAGTGAAGGTGTAAAGGCCACATGAATAAAAGAAACTGAGAAAGAACTGGAGAGGTAGATCTGCTGTAAGAATGTCAGAATATAATTTCGGCCTTTACTCAGATAATGGTTTGCTATCTCAGTTGTAATTTCACTTGTTCGGGATACATTAAGACTGAGCTACTTCTATTGTAAAGAAAAAGTGTACTTATGTAGTTGTTTTCTTTAAGAATACAGACACTGTTTTATAAAAACAGATGAGGTGAAGCAGATTCCAGCTTTAAACACAAATAAACCTTTCTTCTTGTAGTGAGTCAACATTTGAAATTGAAAGTGCAACAAATTATTGTTTGTGCCCTTTCCTTTGTATATATGCCTTAAATTATCATGTTATTTATTTAGGGGAGATGTAATAAAATTTAGAAAAGCAAGGAAATGTGGAGATAAATAAAGGACTCTCTAGATAATTCTTTTTCCTTTTTTTTAGTTTACATTATTTAAGCTGTAGTTCATTCCTGATTTTGGCTTCACAACAAATGAAATGTTCCCCATTTGAGGCCAAGAATCAAAGAGGCATTGTGAACTTGAATTCGGACCTAGATTTAAATTTAATAAAAAGGAAGATTTAATTAAATCTAACAGCTGTAGGAAAGCTTTTGTAATTAAAAAGACTTGAACTGTCCCATGTTGGTAGACAAAGATTCTCTTACTGTCTTTGAATCCTAAATGATGTAACACCAAGAATATGATTTTAAAAGACAATTGCTTTAAATCAAACTAAAACAAAATAGATTTTTGCTTTCTGCTGCCTCAGATGTAAAAAATTTAAATATTAAACAAAAAGTAAAACCAAAATAAAATGATTTTTCTCTGTTCTTAAAAATCAATGATAATAGCAGATATGCAAATTTGTTTTAAAAGTATTTAATTTCAATAGCAGAAATTTGGGGTAATAAAGATGAGGAAATTGTTTTTGCTAAAGCTTATTCATCTAGAAAAACATTACCATGGCTAATTAGCTAGAGCTTTTTCACAGTCTTGTAGCCTTTTTTAAACATACTGCATAAAATGTACCTCTTGAAGTTACTGTTGCCTGCTGATAAAGTGTCATTTTCCTTCTCACACTCAGCATGTTTCTAGTTTAGCCTTCTTTTGTTGTGCTTAATTATATAAATATTACAAAGACATTCATTTATACTGATTTCCATTCTGCCGCCTTAGTAACTGCATAGAGTTTGACTAATTATTCAGTACTGTGGTGTTATTGGTACAAATAGCTACAAAATAGGCACTGTTTCTGATACAAGCCAGGATGATGTTGGCCTTCTTGGCTGACTGGGCCCAAGCTGACTCACATTCAGCCAGATGTCAGTCAGCATCCCCAGGTCCTTTTCTGCCAAGTAGCTTTCCAGCTACACTTCCCCAAGCCTGTAGCATTGCATGGGGTTGTTGGCCCAAATGCAGGACCCAGCACTTTGCCCTGTGGAAGCTGGTACTATTGGCCACAGCCCATTGGTCCAGCGTGTCGAGATCCCTCTGCAGAGCCTTCCTGTCATTCATCAGATCAACACTCCCACCCAACTTGGTATTATCTGCAAATTTACTGAGGGTGCACTCAATCTCTTCATTCAGATCATCAGTGAAGATATTAAACAACACTGGCCCTAACACCAAGCTCTGAGGGACACTACTAGCAACCGATCGCCAATTAAATATGACACCATTTACCACTACCCTTTGGGCTTGGACATCCAGACAGTTTCCAACCCAATGAAGAATCTACCTATCCAGGCCATGAGCAGCCAATTTCTTCAGGAGAACTCTGTGGGAGACAGTGTGAGATTTCTTACTTAAGTCCAAATAAACAATGTCCACATCCTTTCCCTCATCAACCAGGTAGGTCACCTTATCGTAGAAGGAGATCCGGTTGGTCAAGCAGGACCTGCCCTTCATGAACCCATGCTGACTGGGCCCCATCCCTCCATTTTCCCACACATGCTTTATGAGCTCACTTAGAATCATCTGCTCCACGACCTTCCCTGGCACTGGGATCAGGCTGACAGGGCTGTAGTTGCTGCGCTCTTCCTTCCTGCCCTTTTTGGAGAGTGGCATCACGTTGGCCAACCTCCAATCCTCTGGGACATGCCTGCTAGACCAGAACTGCTGACAGATGATGGAGAGTGGCTTAGCAAGCTGCTCTGCCAGCTCCTTCAGCTTTCTTGAGTATAACCCACCCAGCCGCACAGACTTGTATACATCCAAGTGGAGCAGGATGTCACTAACCATTTCTTCCTGAATTATGGGGACTTCAATCAGCTGTCCATCTCTGCCATCCAGCTCAGGGAACTGAGTACCCTGAGGATGGCTGGTGTGACTATTAAAGACTGAGGCAAAGGCAGTATTAAGTACCTCAGCCTTTTCCTCATCCTCAGTCAGTAGATATCCTCCTAGTATCCAGAAGAGGATGGAGGTTCTCCTTGGCCCCTCTTTTATTGATAATATATCCAAAAAAGTACTTTTTATAATCTTTCATGGCAGTGGCCAGATTTAGTTCCATCTGTGCCGCCTTCTTTCTAACTTTCTGTCTACATAACCTAACAGCATCCTTGTACTTTTCATGGAGTGACAGTCCTTTCTTCCACAGGTGATAAATCCTCTCTTTTTGTTGAGTTCCAGCAATATCCCCCTGTTTAGCTAGCCTGGTCTTCTTCCCTGTTGGTTTGATTTTCAGCACATAGGAACAGCCCACTCCTGTACCTTAAGGATTTCATTCTTGAAGAGTGTCCAACCTTCTTAGACCCATTTTTCCTCCAGTAATTTCTCCCAAGGAATTCTGCCTACCAGTGTCCTAAACAGGCCAAAGTCAGTCCTGTGAGTATAAATTGTGTTATTTAATAGAACTGTAAAATATATATCATACATTTCATCTCTTTGTTACCCATTCCTGCATAACAAGGAGAGAAAGAAACAGAATTACTGGGAGAAGATTTTTTTATGAACTTGCTTAGTTTCTCCTTGATATTGCAGTTATTATCACAGTAAGTATCTCCTCACAGAAACTAATGTTAACTCCAAAGTGATGCACAGACATGTGGGCTTGTGTTAGGGTTTCTGGTCTTTTAATATAATTTAATATTGTTTATGATCTTGACAACAACACTAAGTTACTGGGCAGGCTTGTTGCTAAGTTTTTCATTAGTGCATATAAAAATTTAATATTATAATGCATTCTCATAAAAAAATTTTTTGATGATTTGGAGGATAAAAAGCTGTTTGCATTAATATTATATGAATTTTGTAATCGATAAGCTATGAAGCTCATCTAAATGTCTGGGCCAAGGGCTAGCCAGTGTTCCAGCGGGTAATCTTAGACATGTCCACTTGGATTCAGAATTCAGGCAGTCTTCATTGCTTTCTGGAGGTACACAGTTATTTTTATTAAAGGGAGTGCTTAAAAGGACTAAATTTTTTTTGTGGTTGTTTCTTTGTTTTGGTTTTGTTTTTTTATTGTTGTTTGGTTTTGGTTTGGTGTTTTTTTTTTGTTTGTTTTTTTCTTTTTTAGTTGGGGGGAATAAAGCAGTAGCTTGCATGAATCTGAATTTTAATCATGTACTACATGTTTAATCTGTTCTCTATTCTTTCTGGTTTATGTGATCCTTGCTTAATTTTTTGTGGGATCTTGGATGTTATCCGGGTGGATGACTCAAAAATTGAGGCCTTCAAGACTATGAATATTTTTGTCTAACACAGTGATCATCTTGCATGTTGTGAATGAATCTGTCTTCAAGCAAGAAGGAAAATATGCACCATTAGCTTCAAAGCACTATAAATCTTCTATAAGAGGGGATTGTGTAAAACTGTAGTTGCACTGAGAACTTTTCCTGTCCACCTTCTTTAGGATTATCTTCTCTTTCCCTGCTTTTTTAACTCATAGTTATCCTAACCACAGTACACACAACAGGTTGGAGGACAAAGTATAGGCAAAGGCTAAAGAATTTTTCTCTCAGGTACATAAAGAAAAAGATGAAAAGCAAATATATTTTAATATTCTATTCTTTGTCATAAACAGTCTTTCCAAAGTAGAATACCTTTACAGAAAAGCCAGCATTGCCCCTCAGTGCAGCAATAGCATGGATATGCATGGGAAGAGAATTGTGCTCTGAGCCAGGATACCCCTTCAGCACTCTTCCCATCTTCATGATGGAAATGAAAGCTGCTTTCCTGAACAGAACTAGAGTTAGTTTCATTCTTCATGTCACAAGCCTTATTAGTGGAAAGCAGTGCAGTTTTCATTTCCTTGTGCCAGGAGGAGTGATTCTAGCACAGAGAGGAAGCAATATTCCTTTACTCAGACAGTTCACAAGCTACTTTGTTTGGAACATCATGGGGTGATGCTCATGTTCAAATATCAGCAAAGACAGACAACTGCAGTTATAGTAATGCTTCTTTCTTTCTCATTTATTTTGTGTTGCAAAGGAGATAAACACAATCCTTTAGGAACTTTCAGAGAGATGCTATGTTTAAAAAAATGCTTATTCCAATGATTTCAAATTTCAAGTTGAACCAAAACTGCAACAGCAGGTCTTTCTAAGTCAACGAGAAAAAAATGCAACCTGCACTAACTTTACAGAACCAGGATTAAAAATCCTGTGCCATTCCATGAAAAAACTGACAACTTCTTTAGCCATGGTGAGCATTGACTTGAAATTGAGCTATTGATAGTGATAATGGGGTTCTTTTTCTGTATGTCTGTAGTTACATTAGAACCCTATATTGTGTGTGAATTTTTCATTTTTTATCCCTTTCTAATATGCATTTCTGTGAAACTGAAACCTGGCAAACTTTTCTGTATTGCCATGCTGTCAAATAGTGTGAATAATTGTGTACATGAAAGACCAGAGCACTGTTCAAAAGGTTTTTCTCTTCAGTTTCTATTTGTTTGGAAGTGGGGATGTTGTGGTTCTGGACCTGGTATGTGTGAATATTGACTACATTCTAGATTTATATGTGTGCCGTGGTTTAAGCCAAGCTGTAAATCAGAACCACGTAGCCCACTCGCTCACTCTCCCTCCTTCCTTCCCCACCCAGCTCCCAGAGAGATGGGGAGGAGAATTGAAAGAATGCAACTCCCGCGGGTTGAGATAAGAACAGTCCAGTAACTAAGGTATAACACAAACTGCTGCTGCTACCACCAATAATAATAATGATA
>WYDI02020729.1:0-40101 GCA_009867235.2 Psittacus erithacus | reverse complement strand
TGCTCTGCCAGGGAGGAGGGGAAGCCGGGAGGAAGCAGAGACAGGACACCTGACCCAAACTGACCAAAGAGGTATTCTGTACCACAGCGCATCATGCCCAGGATGTAAACTGGGAATTACCCGGAAGGGCTAGATCACTGCTCAGGTCAGGCTGGGTATCAGACAGTGGGTGGTGAGCGGTTGTATTCTCTTCTCTTGTTATTTTCCATGTCATTATTATTATTGGTGGTAGCAGCAGTGGTTTGTGTTCTACCTGAGTTACTGGGCTGTTCTTATCTCAACCCGTGGGAGTTACATTCATTTGATTCTCCTCCCCATCCCTCCGGGAGCCGGGGCGGGAGTCGGGGGAAGAAGGGGGGGAGTGAGAGAAAGACTGCATCGTTCTAAGTTACAACTGAGCTTAAACCACAACAACTGCATACACTGACGTTTTGCAGATGAAAAAAAATGGGCATAAATAATTCTTTATACTGCCTTTTTCACAGATGTATCTACCAGTTCAAAATGATAAACCAACTACAAAAATGTATGTGACAAGCACTTGATTTGAAGCTCTTGTCAGCAGTCTCCCACAGCAGGCTGGTGGTAATCATTCACTTTTCATCACTGTCTCATTCTATGCTCAGTATGAGCACTTTGGTACCCTTTTCTAGCTGCATGTTCTACATAAAAGCTGAAGTTATGTTCTTATTTATCTGGTATTTGTCAGTGTAAATATGTTACTGCTAGTGATTTGAAGAGTTGAGCTGAACTACGCTACTTGGTTCCTCCTCCACCACACAATGTGTTTTGTGTTTTATCCTCCTGCCTCACTGATTATTTTCCTTCCAATGAGAATGACATTACCAAAAGTTATCCCAGGAAGGAGCCAGGTCCAGCAGCAGGCCAAGCAGGCAGCAGCCGAGGGCAGTCCACAGCTTGTATTGTCCGTATTATAAAAGAGACGGGCCGGCTCTGCTTGTCCAGCTGGTCACTGGCCTCTACTTACATGACTTTGCCCACTGCTGCCAAAGGACAGAGGGAGAAAGAAGGCATCTCTCTTCCCAGTAGTAGCACCATTACCAACAGGAGCAGAAAGTCACTTTTGTTTCTACCTCTTCCCATACCTCCCTTTGCAGGAGAACATCCAAATCTTCACCCTGTGACTGACCCTCTCTAGCAGGTGCCCATCAGGGAATAGTGATGACTGCTGGAAGAAACAGAGGGGCAAGAGGAGGCAGATGACTATGTAGGGCAAGAGATATGCTGGTCATAAAAGTAAGAACAATCTGAGAAGGACTGGATACACGCTGGGATAGGAGAGAGAAAAAAAAGAGAGACACCTTAAGTCTTCTGAAACTTGGGGACTCCTCCCTGCCTGTAACAGTATGTCCTAGGCTCTTTTCCACCAGCATGACTTTCTGATTAAACTGTGCCAAGCCCTCTTAGTTGACCCTGCCACTGATCAAAACAGCAATATTGCTACTGTCAAGAAAACCTGGTTTGGCTCTAACAGAAAAATTAAACTGAATATACAGAATCTCTCATCCCATAGGCAGCTTCCTCCATCTTTTTTACTGTTTGCCCATAATTTGCTAATTTCATGCTTGTCCAATTTAACATCCTCCTCTATTGCCTCAAACTACATTTCTATATATGCTCACAAACTACATGTCTCTATATGCTCATTATCATACTGTATGCAATGTCTCATAATTACTCTTGCCAGAAATGGAAAACAGTACAACTCAGAAGACCACAAGAACAAGACAGATTTTAAAGCTCTACCAGCCACGCCCCTTCATGTTTTGTAGAACAGCAGGTCAGCAGCACCAGTAACTCCCATGTCTGTCCTTCCAGTGTACGGTTCAGTCATCAATTTCCTGAAGATACATAACTTTTCCCACACAAATCCATATGAGTTTTCTGATTAAGTAAGTTTCTGATACAACATCACTTACACGGGATAGCCGGTAACCTGTCTTCCTCCCATATTCAATCAACTCATACCTATTGAGCCTGAAAATAAATAAGTTTACAAGCTCAGAGCAGGTCCTAACATTACTCCTTTTCCTAGAAAGACTCCAGTTGTTCTTGTATTGACTCCATATAATCTGGAACTTCCTTTTCACAAAGTTTCTATTTATTTGACAGGTAGGAAAATCAACTTACCGGTCATTAACTTTTACCACATATATCTATACACAATATATGTCTTCTGATTGGTTTTACAACCTTTTCTTTAACTCTCAGCTCTCAGTATGTAATGAGTAAACCATGAATTTACCATGAACCATCCCTACTATGTTTTGTTCACCATATCTGGAAATGGATAGAGAGAAACAAAACCCTTAACACGTGCAGAGTGTTTTCTGGAAGAATAACTGTGCCCAAGATTCAAGAATCTGTGCATTCTAGGTAATTTAGGGAGATATGAAGACCCATAACAATGACATTGGAGGTTAGTTTACTGTTTAAAACAGAAGTTTACACGTTCAAGAGTGAGGAGAGTCTCAGAAGAAACGGGAGTCTTGATTGTGACAGTAGGCAAAGGTCGGAGGCACACATTGTAGCCAATGGGATGACAGCAACTCCAAGTCTGAAGACAAAGCACAGCTTGGAGACATGGCTTCCATGAGGAAGCCCTGTGACTCTCATGGGACCCCACACTACCAGAGAACACCCCAAAGGGTCCACAAATGAGCAGGGGATGTTGCATATTCGCTAACGACCTTGCTTCAGTGCATGCATCTGTTTGTCTTTTGTGCCATGTTGCTTCTAGAAATCCATCATGTACTACATGCAAATGATAAGACTGAGCCTTCCTATGCCCTGGAGACAGAACACAGCCAGGGACTATGACAAGTGAATTTTACGTCTTGTCCCACATATTTAGAGTTCTGCAAAGCTGTTTGAATATATCATTGGAGTAGGCTGCTGGCTTACTTGCTAAGAGAATTTGCTGCAACTAGGAGAAAGACCATCAAATCAGATCTCCTCCTCCTTCAACCCCAGAAGAGGCAGATTAAACCCTGTGGTTATAATTTTCCCTAGGAGGAGTCTGTATCTGTGGCCCAAATGGAATAGAAACTACCATCACAGCTCTGCTGAAGATGTTCTCAGATACTTTAACAACTGCAATTTTTAAATTGTCTTTCATGAGGCACACTATGGTGCCAGTAAAACCTCAACACACTGTCTGGAAAGTTATCTACAAAAGCTTCCAAATGACATTTTAACAGAGAGAAAAGTGTCTGAAGTCAGTGTGTAGGTCAAACAAATCAACCAAAATCCACACTTAATTTTACTTCTCTTTGCTGCTCTGACTGCTTCAACTACAGCAGGCATGATGTTATCCCCTTCCAAGTCAGTTTGCTGACTGCCTCCCTCAAAAATTAATTGAAAGAAGTGGATCTATAAGTTAAAATGAAATAGGCTCAGCAGGGGAGTAAGCTTTGTCAAGATTGATTACTGAGCATTGATTTTCTACCAGTTGTACAAGTTACACTCCACAAGGCCACCTGCACATTAACCTGGAATACATAAAATCCCCTCAGGCTAACATCTATCAAGAGGTTTACATTTTCAGAGGATGCAGCCTCTAGCT
This sequence comes from Psittacus erithacus, assembly GCA_009867235.2. Taxonomy (NCBI): domain Eukaryota; kingdom Metazoa; phylum Chordata; class Aves; order Psittaciformes; family Psittacidae; genus Psittacus; species Psittacus erithacus. Next base: position 36,515 of record WYDI02020729.1, on the reverse strand, counting down.
CTTTTATTCACGCATAGGTTCAATGGTATTCATTTGGACAGTATTCACACTTAGTACTTATTTCCCCATAATTATTGTTTGTACTTTAATTTTTCAGAAGGAATTTAAGATAACTATTCAGTAAAAAAACCTTCATATAACCTAGAGCTTTCACAATTAATTTTAATTGTAAAAACTGTTAAAGATGGTCAGTTAGGTTCTCCTATGATAAAAAGGAAAGAGATGCTGGATGCAGCAACAGCAGAGTGGCTTACTGTGGCCTGGAAGCTTCTGCTTGGTCTGTCTGAAGCTTCTCTCCCCCTTCTACTTCCATGGTGCAGTAGACAATTCGATTGGGAGCGACTGACTTTAAGCCTTGGACCTCCATTATAACAATCTGGGGAAAAGAAAGCAAATGATTTATCCTTCAGAAAACATTACATAGCACAGCTATTGCAGTACTAGGCTCCATACAAGTGAAATACAATAAATAAATAAATAAATCAATCTCCAAACCCCTCACTCAAACATTCTGACACAAAGTCTTAATTTTGCCTTCTTATGTCACTTTCAACAACATACAGCAGAAACTGAAATTTTTGCTTTGTTTCTACTTGAATAATGACCAAAAGCTGACTCCAATCAAAATTTAGATGCCTGTAGTTGAATTTGAGACAAACATCTAAATATAATTCCAATTCTTAATACATGAGGAAATGTATCTTTTAAGCAGTCACCTAAGTAAGTACTTATAGAATTAACAGGTTACTAAGTCAGAGTGCAAACAAGACAAGTACACTGATCACATCTTGACAGGTTAATAGTGGTGCTGTGACACTGGTGGTTGAAACCCCTGAATCTCAGAAGCAATCTGGTTGTGCTGAGCATGAGGCAGGTCAGGGCACCGCTATCAGCTGCTGTGATTTTTTTCCCCCACTACCAACCAACCTCTTTTCCTTCTCTCAGCTCAGTACTTGCAGTCAGGTTCAGCGCGCATATGGGGATGGGAGAAAGAAAAAGGGAAAAAGTCACCCCCACCAGCTGCACTCTGAGAAATTTCCTCACCAGAGAAAATCTGAGCTTGGCAGATCCCATAGCTTTTCCATCTCCTCTAAACTACTCAGTTATAGCTCAGAAGAGCAAAACGCAGTCCTACTTCGAACGCTCTCTGCCTTTTCTAAACCTTACAGCTTGTCACAGTGTGAAATTAGTGGAATTTTTACACTTCAGATGTTTCTAATTCAGAGAAGACTTGAGAAGAGAGACAGGCTTTCCTCCTTGCTTTGGGAAAGCTGATTTACTTTCCAGCCCCATTTGGGCCTATGAGAAGAAACTGGGAAAAACATAGTCCATTTAACCATCAGAGTTGTCCTCAACTGAACCGTAACAACCCCCGATATTCATTGATTGTTTTTACATATTACAAAAGTAATGGCTACTTTTGGTCTCATTAGAGACAATTCATGTCTAGGTCAGCAAGCAACTACTAAAATATTTTTGCTAGTAAACTATTCACATATTTGCCAATTTGTTTCAATTCAAGTATGTTAAGTCAGACTTCACCCATAGCTGTAAATCCTCTGTACTTTAAAACTTACAGAGTTAGATGCCTTGTAGAATTAACAGTTTGGTAGTGTTTCAGTGAGATGACATTGATCATTTATTACATCTTTACATTGCTCATAAATTATCAACATTGCCTATTATCCTTTATAAATAACAGCAGCAGTTCAGTGAAAATGACGTAATCAACTTTCTTTTCCATCTTTCGTGTTCCAGGAATTCAAGCAGTTATGAAAGTGATCAGTGATCACCGAGACACTGCACTAGAGATCTTTCTAGCTAATACTGCCTATAAGGTCTTTCCACATGCCAATCATATGTCCTTGTTGAATCCAGACTTCATGTTTATTCACGTTTATCTTGATACTTTTCCTTGACTTTCCAATTTAATTGCACAGTACATTTGTCTTTGGTAGCAATTCTGGATTCCAGCAATGATAAAAGTTGCATTTCATTAGGAAGGAAACTGTCACTAGCTGATTTACTAGCTCATTAGCTGATAAACAGCTTCCTAAGCATTTCTTGTCTATTTCTGAAACTGTCCAACAGCTGAAGAACATAAGTGATTAAGTCTTCTCCTACTACTTTGATATTTTATGCTATGAATTTCTGCAAACAGGCTATTTGAGGAAACATCCAACATGCAATAACAGCCCCTGTGGCTTGCAGTGATGCGCATGGGTGTCTCTTACCTTTGCCAGGGAGGCCCATTCCTACCACAACATTATAAATGTTATAAATTTTTACACTCTGTCCTAATGTTTAGACACATTATAGATCTCCTATTTGTTCACATGCTTGTGCAGCAGCCCCCAGTGGGGATTTTGCTGGTTACCTTACAATTTAGGGTAAGGACATGTAAAGACACAATATGGATATGTTTACGTGTGATACCAGAAATGTGAAATTGTGCACACAACCTCAGATTTTCAAAAAATATTCTGTCTTAGAGGAAATGCAATAAGCTTTTCTTACTTGTCCATTTGCAAAGAAAAAGAGCAGATATTCCATATTCCAGTCTACATGAATATCAGTTCAACCATTTACTTCTGTTCTTATAACCACTGACATTTAGTAAGCTATACTAAATATCTTGTCTAGCAAGAAACTCAATTTACGCGGTTAACATCATGTTTAAAGTGAAAATTTGCCCTGCTAAAAACTGCTACATGTAGAGTAATACTTTAATTCTTTGCCTTGTGCAGGATGAAGTGCAGATTACCAGCCTTGCAGAATATCTGTGGTTTTCAGATCAGTGATGGTGTGTGTGTAGGTGAAGCTAAGTTCACCAGAACTTACACTCTACATTTCTGGTGTTTATAAAAATTCGCTACGACCACCAGCAATCTTTTTCTTTTTGTTTATTCTCTAGATGCTTCCAGTGAAAAAACACAACTTGTTTGTAAAATTCTGTGAATGAAGTCCTGATAACAGTGTTCCACTATTACATTCAAAAGCATACTAAGGTATTTAATGTACTGAAATTCATTTGAAGTTACATTTGTGTGGGACAGTCAACTGTCCACACTGCTGTGTGGGCCCAAATACAACTACTGTTGCAAAAGGAAAGTGCATCACATCATAGTATGTGTATTCTAACCGCTAATGATCAAAGAGACAAATAATAATTCACTTCTTTAACATAAAATTTTTAAATTACTAAGGAAGGATTAATAACAAAAAAACATCAAGACACAGATATTGTATTAATTTAGATTGTCGACAAGTTCTCTGTGAAATGTGATTACCTCTAATGTGAAGGAGAGGACCACATCAGACTTCGACAGCTGAACCTCATTTTCATCTCCTATGTCCAAGAACGCAGAATTCTGTGATCGCTTTAACTTCTGCAGTTTAAATTCAGGCCCACCTTTAGACACAGGAAGACTTTCCAAGTTTGCCATCAGCAAATTCACTGAGGATCGCAACTCTTCAATGTACGTATTCTCCATTTCTCTTGTTACGAATTTTGGGAATTTTCTTTCCTTGAAAGATATATTTTAACAGTTAGAGATGAAAAAAATCGCCCCACAATATACATCATGTTCATTTAATCTCAGTTTGTTCTCAGCCAAGAGAGATATTTAGTAAGTCTTAACTCCAGTGTTTGTTCATTTTTTTATGCAAAGGCTAATCACATGCCATAAATACAGTTAACTTTAACGAAGTTAAAGTTTGAACAATTTGAATTGAGAATTCCATCACATTCCTCAAATGCAGTGGGCAAATTATCTCTTTGATAAAAAAAAAAGGACATTTGTAAAAAAGGAATTTCTTGCTCCTCCTTTCCCTCCCTTCTCCCTTCATCCAGAATCCTTTAACCGTAAACCCAAGCCTAATTATCTACACATTAGACATTTCTAACACACATGTTTTAAGTGTCCAAATTGATAATACACCTTTAATGTTACCTTCACATATTTTATAAATTGGCAAAATAAACTGCCTACTAATAATATTGTTACTTTACCAATTTCCCATGCTACCAAAAATAAATCAATCATATCCATCCTTCTAAAATAAAATGTTAAACAACAACCAGGATATTAAATTCTTACAATTGTTTATGTCTATTTTTAATAACATGTAATTCATTTTGAAAGTAATGCTGCATTATTACACATGGGATTATTTTAAACATAAGTGTTGGAGAGAACATAAAAATCACTTTTTCCATATATAACACATATACGAACATGTACAGAGCCAATTTTAGGTACACTTTCTTCCTACACTGTGCATAAAATATAGGGCAGTTTGGGAGAATATATGACTCAAGATTAAACAAAAATGTCAATGATTTACATATAAATGAGAACCAAACACAGCTCCCCATGTACTGTCTGCAAAGGTAGGTACTCTGCTCCTAAACCAGACAATTTTTGTCGTTAGCCATTTTAAGAAGCATCATTAAATGTTTTCTATTAAAACCTTTACAGCTGATTTTGTTTCAATAACTGAGAACAAGCAAGTTGACTGTGACCCAAAACACCTGCAGCAAGTCCAGTCATCTGGCTTATTACAGCATTACAGAGCCAGTATATTACAAATTGAAAAAGAAAAAAAGAAAAAAGTTATTTAGGAGTTAGAAACAAAAAACACAAGGTAAGGTTCAAGGTGCTCTAGCCAAAAAACTCCACTTTAGATTGATTTTCAAAATGTACCTTATCCTGTGAGGAACATACAAATAATACGGCAACACAGAAGACGGACTGTTACTATGTCATTAAAAGATCCTTCCTCTTGTTAAGATGCTTTTTCCACCCCAATTGTGAAAATCAAGGAAACTTTCCACAAACCTTTTGCTGTGTTTTTTTTACTGCTATAATCTTCCATAAACAGCGCTAACAGAATACATGGAAGCCTTTATTTGTGTAAAAGCTGGATGTTTGTAGTCAATGCTCTCCTTCACAAAACCAGGGTAAAGATTCTCCAGAAAGACTTTGAGGTCTACAGATTTCATCCCTCCCACCCCCTACCCCACCTTTTGACTTGCTTTTTTAAGATGGTGAATTTGTAGTGAATTGCCATAGCCCTAATATTTAAAATAATTTAGAAACTCAAGAGTAGCAGGGTTTGCCCACTGGTTTTTTTGTGCATATGCACAGGAATGTAATTAAGTTGATTTGAAAAGCACAGATCATCTAAAGAACACATCTCCCAGCATAGGGCTGGAATTTTGGGAACTCTGATAGCAACACACTCGAATATATTCTGAAAGACAGATCCTGGGGACAGATGTGAGACACTGATTAGGCAAATGTACACACTAGCCTTTAGGTCTGGATTTATAGAGTGCTAAAATGGATTATTAGGATTTTTTTTAAGGAGTAAAGACAGTGAGTAGTCTCTTCATATGACAACATAAAAGTATCTTAGAAAAACAGAGCACCACTTACAACAAGGAGAAAACCCCATTAGGTCATATATACTTTGATTTCAACTACTTTATATTTAATCATGAAGAAACAGATGGACAAACAGATGCACAAATTCCCCACCACTCTTTTCTGTCATAGGTGAACATATTTCTAAGGTTTTTACCTCCATTAAATAGGCTAAATTACCTTTTCTGCTAAAATAAACTTCTCATATATAATTAACAACTTGTAGAATCAGCAAGTGATGTACTCCAGGAACCATGAATGAGACTCAATGTCAAAATGCTATACGGAGAATTCTCTTATGTGCGCTGGCCTTTTAAGGCTATGGTTTAATAATTCTCTTAGAGGCAGGTAATCACTGAAAACCTTTTTCTTTACCAACAAAGATGCTAGAATACATAATCCACTGTCAGAAAGCTTTTTACCTTGGTTTTGAGCTCCAAGAACAAAGTTCATATTTTGCAGCATTTGCTTGCTTAGGCTTAAATGACCTGAATAATTCTCACAGCTGCTACAGCTGTGACAAGTTTTCAAAGTTCACTAGAAAAAAAAATATAAATCTGCATTTTAAGCAGTTTAAAAAGAGATGTACGAAAACTCTGATTTGTGACCTGGATGTAAACACAAGACATGGAGTTCCTTATTCTGTGCAAAACTGTGCAGCTGACACCATGCAACCATGAGAATTTTGGGTTGGGTAAAACATGGATAAATAAATTTTTTGTTAAAAAAATAAGCAAAACCCAAAAATCCTGCAGCTGTGCAGTGTATGAACAGTGCTCAGAATTTTCACTTGCTTTAAAATGAATCTGAAACTTTTATGGACAGCACTTTGCTTTGTAGGAAGATTACACCTCTAAGCTGTTATTTATGAACTTCATAGACATAAACGCTATTTTTTTTCCTTTTAAAGAAACAAGCAAATCTTAACTGCTCTACAGTTGCTATCCTATTAATATAGTTTTTTTTCTGTACACACACACATACAATATAACACATATGCTTCCAATATTTTGTAACTTTTAGAGCTAAGAGCAAGAAGAAGATAACAGAACAAACAGGATTGTTGGACAACTTTGATTATAAGCCCGTGCTTCACAAGAGATTGAAGAGACTGGAGACTGACCTCTATGACAAAGGAGTCTTTCCCCAAAATATAGGAAGAGATGGCTGGGGACAATACCAGTCCCACCTGTGCTATTTAACAGAGAAGGGTATAAACCTGTCCAGTGAAATAAAATGCAAGCTATAGGAGAGAAAAATAGGCTTGGTTTTCTAAAATTTACAAAAAGAATTTATCATGTGCCCAATCATCACTACTTGACCTACAAAACTCATTTATCACACACAGAACTGTAGTGAGACATCATCGTTATACCCTAAGCAGTGCATAATGCACTTGTACATATAAAAGATGATTTATTTTAGTTCCAAAATACATCATTCCAAATGTGAAAATAATATACCTATTGTTTCATTACTGGGCTTACTGATGAAGGAAATGTAGACTCACATAGCATAGGACTTTCCAAAGACAAGTTTTGCTTTCTCCCTACCCCTGTTGATACAGATACAACAGACCAGGAAGAAATGCATCTACCAGACTGTTTTCAGATTATCTTCTGGTTATCCTTAGAATTCGAAACTGGAAACACACACTATGCATCATTCCATCCAGTCTCATTTGCAGACAGGTTCTTGGTACACGAAAGCAACCACTTACCCTTGCCATTTGTTCTGCCAACTGTAGTCGTCCATCTAGTTCACGTCTTATCTGGGCTGCTTGCTCATCTCCGTTATCCAACTTGGACAGAGAGTAAAAATAAAATTTACTATGAGAAATGCACTATATTTTAACAGCAAGTACTGTAGTTAGAAACAAAATATAAAGTAATTGCATCCTTTTTGTCTTAAAATCAGTGAAACACTAAACAAATACATGGGTTTGAGTCTTGATAAAAGAAATGTAATGGCCATCAGCTACCCATGGCAGTCAGGGTCTCTGAAAGATAGCCAGCATTTCCTTGAGTTTTTAATACTCAGGCTAAACAGAGGCAGTATATATTTCCTTATGAAAACATTTCTCCATGAAGCATAAAACTGGACAGACTGGCTTAGAAAATGTTTGCAAGGTAATCTTCTCTTTGGTGCCATGAGTTCCTGTGTAGGAATATATAAGAAAGGAAAACTGTGTGGCTATGCCTTCTAAGTGCATCATTATTTCCCTCACATAGCTCTTTTCCCCAGATACCAGCCAAGTGCCCACAAAAAAGCATATCCAATTTTTGAGTCTTTAATATTTTCATACTAAGGGAATAGTCATGACTAACCGTTGTGACTTCCATCAGGGAGGTAAAGGACACATCTCTTCACCTCAGAACAGCCAGGTCACAACAGGAAGGAGACTCTCCAATTAATTCTTCACCTGCTTACTTATTAAGGGTGATGGGGAGAGTATAGGTAAGTGGGGCCTCACCTCAATGCACTGACCTGCAGAGCTGGTTAAGAGGAAGAAGAGCGATGCGTCTGGAAATGATCAAGCACAACTTGCCTTCTTACCTGAATAAATGCCAAACAAGGACAATGACAGAGTTCCAGTGGAGGACTCTCTCTGTCTGTAAGGCTAATCACAGACATGATGAGAATTGCTGATTCACATCTAGTGCATTTAGTATCTGGCTAAGGTTTAAGGATACCTGAATTGGTCTTCACTAAAAAAAACAAAACAAAACAAAAGTTGATTATGGATGCAAATTGGCAAAAATTGGTTCTCTAGTTAAACCAGATCTTCAGTTAAAGAATGCACAATTAGTTTGTAAATGATTCATTACATCAAACTAAGGTTTTAAAGAATGCTATTCAGTGCATCAGGCCAAGTATATAATGCCCTCTTCTCCTTTGCAATGCTCTTCAGCTAAACCTGTTAAATTGTACTGAACCAAGGCACTCACGAAAAATTAGGCATTCCAATTAAAAAAAATAAAAATAAAAAATTAAACCCACACTATCCAGTGCCTACAGGACAATTACAACACTGCTTAATGCAAATCTGACCACATTTAGCAACAGGATGGAAAGTTTTCGACTGCTAGTACAGAAGCGATGACAAAAAGTGCAATCTGTCACCTGTGTAATCTGGCATCTCTCAAGATCCTTGCAGGAACCAATCCAGACTACCAGAAAGCAAGAGAACAAAACCTGATGGCATCCCCAAAAGGGTCTCAAGTTCAAACTAAAGAGTAGAAGATAGGTCATGTTCAAGACTAGAATGGCCTTCCCACTAACAGCGTCTGTAAATCTGCACCTAGTTTGACTGTGAGCATAAATGGCAAGAATGTAGTCAATGAAAGCAAGTATTTTAGGCTTTCAGAATACAAGCACAGTATTTCAAACAAATTCCCTAATGTGTATCCTTCCATCTCTGAACAGAGTAAGAGACTGCTTATTGGACTTGTCATCAAGACTATTTCTAAATTCTATTTTCCTTTGCATTGTAATCACAGAATTTTTGCCATTATTTTTGTTTAATCAGTACCAAAGTCAGTCTAATATGAAAAATAATTTTGTTTTCCTTTTGGAGCTAAGAGAAGGTCAACATTATTTATATAATGCTTTCTGCAATGGTAGTAATTATGCACCATAGCCATTTACTGACTGCACCAACACTAGAGATGCTCTTCATGTCACTTAAACCTCACATAATCAATTAGCCATATTTTAGCAGTAGGGGACCTCACTACAGAAGACTCTACAGGCACCAGAGACCTGTTTTCAGTACAAAATACATTAGAATTCCTGACTTAACAAACCAATGTTTCCATATGGCTTATATATGGCCCCCAAACTTGTAAAACCTAGGCAAAGATACTGCCTCCCCTTTTGAGGGCTAGTTAATTCAGTGAGAAAATTCTCACACAAGCAAAAGCACGAATCAGACAACTCACTTCTGCCCTTTCTTTTTGCAAAGATAATTATTTGGATTTTAAAAGGTTCTTCAGAAAAATCAGTAGTTGTGAATGATTACGCTTGGGTGAATATGAAGTTACATTTTAGATGTAAAAAAAAAATGGTAGCTCATTATTTTCCCCCCCCACCCCAATCGTGTTCTATAAAAACAGCTTTCTAAAATAAACCTGCCACCATTAGACACCAAACTATTCATTTGAAAATGTTTTTATCCACTGATGCTTGAAGCTGCCTTTATTTTTTCTCACTCTGAAAAGGGCAATCATTTTTATTGCAGGCTTCTTTATTAGTAGAGATGGAGCGGGAACGTCCTCAATATGCAAGTTATCGTCCGATAAGAAAAGTTGGGCGTTTTCAGTTGCTTCTGTAAGCGTTGACTCCTAAAAGACAGGCTGAAGTTTTCTACTTCAAATTTCTGCTCTAACAATTTCAACCAAAACACTCCGTTGCTTCTGAAGAGGTGAGGGAAGACGGTACACTGTTTTATCCACAATAAGAAAAATGGTGACCACCTTGTCAAAGAGCTCTAGCATCATCTTGCTCTGAAGTAAAGATCTGAAATTTAGCAGGGCCCTACCTGTGAAAACAGCTCAACTCTGGCCAAGTTACAAACCTCTGAAAAATCAACTTTGCAGCAGGCAGACTATGAACAGCCTCTACCAGAGACAAACTCAGATACGGCATTCAGACATATCTCCAGGTTGTGCTGCTGTTGCTCTTGAATATGCTGCTCTCACTGTTGAATATGCATGAAGTCCAGGCTCCTCAAATTATTTGCTGATTAAAGACAGAATGTAAGTTTATCAGACTTAAAAATCTTTATTCAGATCAACAGCATGATATCTTGCTTGACAAACAGCTGCTTAATTTGTGCGCCTGAACAGCACAGAATGGAAATACATCTGAATGAATGAATGTTTCCATATTTTAACAAGTTGGAAAAGACTGTGTACTTTGTGATTCCAATTTAAATAGTAAACAAAAAAAATAATACTTAAAAGGCTTTAACTTCTATGTATTTTGGAGAAAAAGAAAAATGGTACACTGGCAAAAAGTCTGGTAAATGTGCAAGAGCAACTTAGGGTAAAAAAAGGTATTAGCACTGCCAAGACATGCTTCACTAAAGCCCATGGCACTCATTTGCTTTCCTCCATGTATCGAGGAGTCCAGATATCCTATGCCCAAGAAACAAGACCAATTTAAGTATGAATGAGTACTGACCTGATGCAAGTTACTGGTTCTTTACATTCACAAGTGCTCAAAACCTGATAGCTCTTCCAAGTGATTATTTTATTAATGTTCAGTTAGCTTCCCTGCAGCTTTCTATCCCTAGTTACATCAACGTGAAATTACACTTTCCTGCCCACAGCGACATAAATCTCCCAACATGTAATGACAGAATTGATAGTGCACATATCTTAGGACTTGCTTTTCTTTCTGCAACACAAAATCCAAAGTCTTTTCACTCTATGTGACAATAGTGGTCATTTTTCCTTTATAGTAATTTTCTGCCACACACAACCAAGTCTGGGCTCTGCTGAGCTGACAGGTTATTTGTGGATACCCATGTGAGGCAACCTGCAGGGTCCATCTTGACTACTGTCTGACAGCCAAGGCAAAAACTATCAACATACACCAAATGGAATAAAGGGCTTGGATTTAAAGAGCTGTGATAATATAATGCTGAAAAAAAAAAATAAAAATGGATTTTTGGATGTAACTAATGGCATCCTGCAGAAAGGCAGGAAGAGAAAGCAAAGGCCAAAGAAGTCCCAGTGCTCAATTTTGGTTGTCAGTCAAGTAAGCAGCAAGCAGGCAGGTGTAACAGACGCAAATGCCCATGTTTTTCAGACCATTGTCCTTGCTACTCTTATCTCTGACTCTAAAAAACAGGAGTGTTGGTTCAGACAGAGCTGCTGCCTCCAAGACTCACAGGATTTGTTCCCGTTCTTATCTTTACACAGGCAGAGTTGCTTTAAAGGACAGACTGGGAGGAGATTAAAGGTTTCTACAGCATTAAGGATTCACCGTGCACTGAACACAAACAGCCTGCAGAGATTCCCAAAGTTTCCTAAGCTTGTGAACCAAGATTAGGAGTTAAATATGTAAAAGAAGGATCAACAACTTCCAAGTCAGGCCAAACACACAGTGCCCAACTCCAATCTATGCCATCAGACACTTTCGGACGTGAATTAAACAGGGCTTAACTTCTGAAGAACAAAACAGCAACAGAAGTAAATTGCTTCTAATTCCTATAGGAGAGAAAAACCAGATTTGATTAAGGGGCAAGGTGTGAGAAGCTTTCCAAATGGCTTCTACTAGGCCTTTTCAAAAACATTCTGCCTCCTGTTTTACAGCAAGAAAGATGTATAAGGCCTGTAGTCACTCCTCTGTTTCAGAGGAAACTATGCCATTTAACTTCAGTTTTAAAATCTTTTATCTTCCTTATGCACAGATTATACAGAGGGTTAATTCAGATTCATAAAAAAAGATTACTAAACTAGTATTTAAAACCTCTCTCATGTTCTCTGCACCCTGCAAAGTCCCCGTCATGGGTGACCATTCCCTTGTGGTGGAATCTTGCAGAGTTCCGGGGGACATCCACAGAAGAGAAACTTTTAAAACTCAGTTCCTAAATCTCCTCTTCCCAACTTGCTCTTTTTCCCAGTCAACACACAGTGACAAATTGTTAGTTTGGCAAATAAACAGAGATGTGTTTTACAATATGTGCAACACAGAATCAAAATGAGATATAAGAGGAAGGATGCCAGAGAAAAATCTATTAATGATTAAAAGAAAAAGGGGGGGGGGGGGGAGAGAAACACCTGTTTTTGAAATTACTTCTCTTATAGAATACCAGAATACATGTTTGCTGGTAATTCTAAGTCAAAAGAAAATCTTGGCAATCACTGAAACTATTTTCCATTTTTCTGCAGCAAGTAGACTTATAAAAGCCAATAGGTCCAACGCCTGCAGGAGGTGTTTGAACAACTTTTCACAATGAATCATCAGGCCTCGCAGCCTTTTCTTATCGATTTTGCTGTAGTAAAGCACAAGATTGCCCTTCAGACAATTGGCCAAGCTGATCACTCAGTTTTCCTGCAATGCAGTGCCAGCAAAAACCTCAAACATCAGTTTGAATTAATTTGTCTTAATACAAAGTTTTACTGACTGCTATATTTTTCTCTTGATTTTTTTTTTTATAGGAAGCAATAGTTTCACAATAATATAAATAACGAAATCAGGATGGGGGGGGGAATATAGATGAACAGAGCAAACAATTAGCATATCACTTTCTCTATAGCCAGTACTGTTAACAAGTAATAACGTAGAAAAAGAGCAAGACAAGAAAACAGACAAATACTCTACAGCGGCTTCAGCTGGCTAAAAAAAAAATCAAATCAAATCAAACCAATGTTTTCAAAAGCTGTCTGACTGCCTTTAATCTCTATACACCCCATCGACTCAGGAAGTTCATGCACCATCTCAGATAGTGAGAGGCTTTAGTCTCTGAAATATTTTTTATAAACCTCTGGATATGCTTACGTGATTTCAATATTAATTTATTATGTGTGACTCATTAAGGTCGCAGAAGATGTCATTTATACCAATTGGTTATAGTCATTCATTATATTGATGATATATTGATTTGTAAAAAATGGTTGTTGTAAAAATATTAAAACCAAATCAAAATCCAAAATCGAGATTACATTAATTAATGCAATGGAAAAAGAAAAAAAACCACCAACAAAGTTCTGAAAAATAAAACTGAAAACTATACAATTAAAAAAAACCCAACAACATAAATCCAAGATTTTCAGCAGTTTACAAACCAGTCAAAGCCTAGAGTCTGATATTGCATGCATTCAAACTTTGAAAACATATAAAGTGCAATTTTAAAAGTTTCAGCACCAGCTCAAGAGTTCTTGCTCACAATTAGATTTCAGGCACTAAGAACAGCAAAAACCCCAGGAAAACCCACAATAAGACTTGAAAATAACCAGAAAAGGAAGCACATACGTATTCAAGCTCACTCACAATATATGTAATTGTAATAGTTAAAAACTGAGGCTAAGAAACTGATAGAACATCTATTAGAAGACATTTGAATTTTATAAATAAGTCCCTTAAGAAGAGGGGGTTTTTTTGTTGTGTTTTTTTTTTTTTTTAAGAATTATATATCATGCTTTATTGTGAAACACTCACTTTATAAACTACTGGTTTACATCTTCTCTGGCATTTTGACCAATCTCAAAATAATGCTATTCTTCAAACAATAGAAGATGTAATTATACATATGTCTATTTCCTGTTTGATGCCCCAAATTTTAAAGAAAATACCTTCCTATTTTTCTGTGGACTATACAATCATCTTGGTGCAACAGATGTAAGAAACACCTTGTTCTGTTGGATCAAAGTCCTTACAGCCCAGAACTGTGGATGTGACAGTGACACCAGAGGAGATTACTTAGGTAAAATGATGAAGCCTGGTTGTTCTCCAAAATACGCTGCTCCAGTGATAGTTGTGGAGCCTGAGGAAGTGTGAAAGATGTTATAAGGTACATCCATGCCTAGTACTATTAGCATCAATTTATGGACCTGCTCTCCAGGAACCCGTCCAAACCCTTTTGAGCCTCCTGCTGCTGTCTGCCCTCATTGCTCTCTAAGAGATAAAGTTCTGGAAGTTCTCCAAAAGCCAGATAAGGAAGCATTGCATCCATTTTCAATCTCCTACAAACTTCCTTGAGCGTCCCAGTTTCCAGCGGTGTGGCATTTGCTGAAAGTACACATCCACCATGGCCACTGCATCCATACATTTGTAAACCTCAACCATACTCCTCCCTGTCAGCCTCCTGCCTCCAGACTGAAAAGCTTCAGCTCTTCCAGTCTCTTCTTCAAAGGCAGCTGTTCCATGATTTTCAGTGCTACCCTTTAGTCTTCATTGTCTAGTCCTCTAGTCCCCTATATCCCTGAGATGGGGAGACCAAAGCTGCACACAGTACTTAACATATATGGGCATAAGAAGGTGATATAAACCAGGAAAATATTGCTACTGGTGCACACAGAATGAATGATTTCACCACAGGGAACCCAAAGTGTCCTTCTTGAGCTCTAACTGCCCATGCTCAGCTCAGCAGCCTCTAAACATATCCTAGTTTATTTCTCTTCAGATGTATTACATTACATTTAGCGACATTAGAGCTTATCTGTCATGCTTTTGCCCATGCAGTGAGGTCCTTCTGGAGTTCCCTGTGTTACAGCAACATTAGAGTAGCCAAGACAGTTTAATATCACCTACAAACTTGGAGATTTCCCCTACACTGCCTTCTCCAGGACACTCATTAAGATGTTGAATAAAAATACAGCACTTCTAAACAGAGTTAATCAGATACAAAACACACAAACTCTCTAGGAACCAATCAAAAGAAAAACAAAAAAAAACTTTCCCCCCAAACCTCATTCTAAAATATCAAGACTGCATCATAAATCACCACTATCTGGTATTTACTACAGAACTTGCCATTCACAAAGAAGTGTCATGATGACAAGTCAGCCCACTGACTGTGTAAGAACAGCATTGTTTTAAAATCAACAAGTATTAATACTAAACTCCAGAATTAGATGTGATTAGAATCACAGCAGGATCCACATTAGGGGCTCATTAGCAGATTATAGAAGAGGGGGAAAAAAATGTTAGCAGAGGTCAAAAGCGTCACTGTCAGCAATGGAATTTTCTGCCTCTCATTCTCTTGGCATTTGTGATGATGGCACGAATTAACAGGCAAAATCCAAGTCTGTCCTTCTTACTTGTTGAACCACCTCTGCTAGACAGGATGAAAACCTGAGGAAAGTATGCTGTGCTGAAGGAAGGAGAATAATGTAGTATATCATAATGCAAACATATTTTTATCTAACTAAATCTTAGTTTTCACATCCACATACTGGAGTTCAAGGACGTTGTCAGGACAGATTCTACATGCTTATCATAGAACTGTCTTCCACATTGTAAAAGCCAAACTTGTCAGTTGTTGCTAAACATGAAAATGCCTTCCAGCCTAACTCTGCCACCATGAGATTATGAAAATCCACATACAAAATAGTTTAACTTTTATTTGATTTCCGCTTGAACCTTTGTCTTGTTATTTGTATGAGTGTTCATCCTACAGCTAGACAGCACAAAAAGCTTCAGAGCTATGCACAGAGTCTATTTTACAACCCCAAAAAAGTATCTTTTAAGACAGAAATATAAGGTCCCTAGGTAATCAGCGGAGAGACAGAGAAGCCTCCAGAGAGTTATTAAAAGCACTTAAGCAGTTATCTACATGCCCACCATAAATACTGGAGGTCCTAACCGCACTGTCAATCTCTAATGAGATGATCAAAGGAATGGGAGTTCTTATTCTCTCTCACCTTCCCCCGGACCCTGCTGAAATAGGTATTGGCTGTCTGCTTCAATAAAAGTAGCTTTCAGGTTCTGCCTAAGGAATACTCTCCCACATCCACCCTAACCAGGAAGTGATGGGTCTTAAATGAGCTATGACTCATGTCCTGATCCTCCATAGAAAAAGTCTTCCGCCCTCCTCCTCTCCCACCCCCTGCACAGAGATTACCATACCCAAGGCAATCTAAAGATTAGTATGCAAACCTTGGTGTTATATGCATATTTATGTCCCAAAGGGGCTCACAGCATTTTATATTTTCCTGAAGTTATTCTTGCTTCAGAAGGAAATCCCCTTTTCTGTTTACCCTCCTCACTCTTCCAAAAAACTAATGCAGAATGTTTCCTTGCCTTATTAATCACTGATTAGATCTTCTTTGGAGTGTTGAAACCAAAGGGAATATGTGCAATTATGGCAATAAATGTTAATGAGCATCACATTAAGTAAGCAAAAGCACCTTGAATGGCATGCCAATATTTTTTCTAAAATAATTACATGTGGCTGACTTAATGAGATAGAAAACTTAAAATTCAGGCTGACAACTCACAACTGAAGCACCAATTTATCACAGTTTCCAAAAACTATATATGATGTTGCTTTCAAAATGCATCACGGGAAAAAAACCACAAACATAAAACCAGACCAAACCACTCAGTCAGATATGAAGTTATTTCAATAGGCAAGCTCCTGGGCTCTCTTTTCCACATACTTTAGTTTCTTAGGGGTCTCTGCATAGCAATTCTTGAAGTTAGGAGTAAGTTCATAGCTTACCTTCTCAGCCTTCCTCCAACTCCTGAACTGTCCACTGGTGATTTCTGCAGCCCAGCTGCTATCTGTGCTCACATTCACCCACAACTCTTCCCTGTTCGCGAGCAGTTGGTGAAATAGAACACTAATTCTAACTGTTCATTTTGTACCTGTGTTCAGCAATTGTCACCAACACAGTCTTAGAAACTTCCTCAATTGCTTGCACAATGCCACGTTAACCTGCAAGCAAGCTGGCGGCAGATGTCTGAAATCCACCATGAGGAGTAATGCCTGCCACTGGGAAATTTCCTTTAACTGTTGGCAGCCTTACCTTCTCAGTCTGGTGGGCTGTAACTAACCCCATTACAACATCACTAGCATTACTTTTCCTGCTGATCTTGACCCAGAAACTGAACTTCTTGTTTGCTGCCCAGATAGTGTAGACATTATCATGCACACATTAGTGTAGCCACATTTGCGAACACTCTCCTTTCTGAGAGGGAACATTATTGTCTCCCTTGCAGCCTTCTACCATGCACATCTTCTCCACATGCACTGTGTTGTCATTTAACCCTGACATTTAACCCCTGTCATTTAATCCCTATTTTCCAACAAACCTAGTTTAGAACCCTCCATGTTAGTTTAGCAATCCTGTCCACAAACATGTCTATGCTTTCTTGCCAGGTACGTTCTATCACTTCTTACTAGTTCTCAAAACAAGGTGCTGCAACTGAAAGCTAAAGCCTCACTGGCTACATCAAATATGCAGGTTAGATGTGTCACCCTGGGCCACCTTTGCTCTTAGAGTCTTGCGTCATCTTTGATTTCATCAAGGTCACGTCACTGGTGCTCACACAGACAAGCAGCATGGGGCAAGAGCTGGAAGGCTAGATGGGCCTCAGGAATTTCTCTGCAACGTAACAGACCCAGTCTAGAAGCAAGTAAAAAGATCTGGCCAGCAGATGGGTGCCTTTGGCCTGAACAGCGCGGAGTAACCAAACTCTAACACTCGCTGCTTCATCTTTTTGCTGGCCCCAATCCCATGATCCAGGAGTCCAAAATTCATTCGTCTCATAACAGGACTAACTCTATGCCAGGGTCCTGAACCAGTTTTCTGAATGAACAGTTACAGAAAGACATGAAGCCATTCTCCTGATGCTAGAAGCTATAAGCTTCCAGCTTCCATCCTCTCAGAAACATGGGAATTGAAGGGAACTACTAACATTAAGCAAGTAGGAAAACACCAGTTACAGAAAGTCTGCTGCCCATCTGTAAAATGTAATAGTTGCTCCAGTACGGTAAAACTGGAATACTGGTCAGGTAAGTTTCTCCAAGGACAAACAGGTGTTTCAGGCAAGATCCTGCTGTCTCCAATCTCCTGAGGAAAGGCACAGAATGGGGAGAAGGCTGTGCCAGACTGATTGAAGCATTATCTCACAGTACTCACAGGAATAAAACAAAGCTACTCCAATAGTTGTGTGCATCTTTGGAGACTTTCTCAGGCATGGCTCAGTATTATATTCCCTCATTTACGAGCAGTACCAGCATTCCCACATTGTAAAAGCTTGGCACTGCATGACCAATTAGGAAAACAGTTTATTCAGAGGTGACGGAGGGATTGACTCTTTTCTTACTTCATTTGAAAACAGACAGTTCTTCTGCCAGTCTCAGCGTTGACACTAAACAATCTGGATGATATGAACAACTAACTTTGAGTCTTGCAATATAAAATATGGGAATAAATGACAGACCAAGCAGCACCTCACTGCACGACAGCTCTTCTGTTGAGAAACAATCCTCTTTTAGGGTGAGAGGGTGTCTGGAGTAGACAGTCTGGAAGACCAGAGACTGAGAGATAGACTGAGAGATTAGATCATAGAGATGAGGACAGTCTCATTTGAGCAGACAGCTGAAAAAGATAACCTGAGAGTTCTTATTTTTAGGACAGCCACAAAACCACCTCCCTGGAAGACAAAAAATAAACGCACAAATCATAACATATTAAAAGAGAACTGCAAATCTCTTGGCTGTTTTACATACAGAACTACTCTTGCATAGGACAGGCTATCCTCTATTATAGCTGTGCTTTGACAATTCTGTTTAAAATATGTATCTACCAGATATATATTAGCTGGTCCACTTCTAAATTTACCTCCACCTTTCCCTTTGGAGAGACTGAGATGCAGGAACTCATACGAACCTTGTTCAGGCAGCCACTTCCAAAGACACTTCCTCTCAAGAAGGGAGAACTAAGAGGATTCTCCCTTCAAAATCTCAGGAATGAGAGAGAAAAGCAACTAAGCTTCAGAACAAGACATTCAGTATCAGTGAGTGAGAGGGATATGGAAAAACAGGCTCATTCTTTTCCTGTGGCTTTTCAACTGCCTGTGCTGGCTTCACACTGGCTGCTGAGACATCTCAGGATGAAAAACCCTGCAGATGAACAAACCTAAATAATCAAACTGATTCCTGGGATGGAAGTGACTGTTCTAAGAAAACTGCTTTGCTTTGAATTGATAAAGAGGGAATATAGAATACTACTATGCCTTAAGCAGAACAGGTGACAAATTCATGCTAAGGGTCATTAACTCATTCAGCTTGCTAACAAGCATTCATCCAAATGCACATGTAAGCTAGTAATCAGACACATTAATAAACTCAACCATCGGTCTGGAAATGTGGCAGCAAAAACTATTTGGTTTGTATTTATTTACTTGAAGACACAGAACCTCTCCTTAAACACAACAACAAAAAGATATTAATACAACAGCCTTTGGGAGAAATGACTTATTTTTATTGCTCAATGCCAAAGTAGAGGAACTTTATCCTCAGCTGGTAATATTAAACATGATGAGTCAAATGCACTGGTTGATGTTAGTATAAGTGCACATTAAATGCTGGATATATTTGGCTGTGAGTGTTGAGGCAGCTTAACTTCCTTGGATCTGGAACTCAACAGAATGTCAAAACAGCATTACTTCATGAAGGCTCCAAAAGAGTATTGTAGGGGAGGAAACACAGGGACAGGTAAAAAATAGAAACAGCTTAAGAAGATCTGCTTTAACAAAGCCAAAACCAACTTCCTTATTTTTCTGTGTTACAGTGCCCATCCTCCTGCTGTTTTCCTGCACTCACTGAATGCCAAAGACTCAGAAAACAAAACCACTTGAAAGAAAAACCTGCAGCCAAAATCCCAGTGTTGATTATTTCAATCCCCAGAGGAGGCACAAGGTAGAGCAGGGGAGATGGGTAATTCTCAGCTTCCCTCTGCTGATTCTCAGTCAAGCCTGACTTATCTCTTGTGACAAGAAAGGTGATACCACAGGAGAACAGGCTTAGGAGGGTGTGAACTTGGAAAACACAGGTAAATTCACTAGTCCATGAGTGCTACTAATCTCTCAGGCTACTACTGTCTAACTCCTTCAAGCAGGTGCAAAACAAAACACAGGAAGAAAGGCCACATAAGCACGAAGAAAGGCCACATAAGCACAAAGAAAGCTCTATGATAGAAAAATACACATGCACATTTTGACTTACAGATTAAAAATGAAAAACTATCCCCAAATGTATTTTTCTTAACACTTGTACTGAACAAATAAACCTTTGAATATTTTTAAAGTTTTCAGATGGCCCATTCAAGTTTTCTCCCCCAAAAGCTGAGCGTAAGAAGGACAGTACAATACCTCAATCACTGAAAATGCATTATGGTTGCAAACACATAATTTCTCTCTGGTATTTTCTTAGTCTTTAACTACGAACAAAAATATTTCAAAGGACTTGTCCATTATGTAATTTGCAAGGCTTTCAAACATTATTCAGTCAAACATTATTCAGAGTCAGATATTTGAACATGCTAAAAAAGTAACTTGCTTCTCTGAGGATGCTTTAACATCTTTTCCATCATTCTATCATTAAATGAGAACAAATCAACACTCTTTGGGGAAATCAGAGATTTTTTTCCAAAGTAAACTCTGCTATTACAGAAAAAAACAGTTGTTTGCAGGAGCTAAAACTTTTCCCTCCTCTATTTAAATACCATCAGTGTGGTTAACTGAACTGAATTACTTGGGGTTCCAAACTTTCTTTTTTCTCAGAACTCACATTATAAGCTGAAACTCCAAACTGGCCTTACAATGTTCAGCTTAGCACTGGATTTCTCACAGGCTCATTACAGAAATAATTTTAGGTGGAATATTTCAGATTTCAGCACCGTTTTCCAAAACATTGAAACTCTTGAGCAAGACCTCTCCACACCTCTCAAACACAGGCAAAAGACAAATGAAGCACCTCAGAAAAAAACCTCAAACCAACAATTAAAAAAAGATAACTGCTGAAATAACTTCCTATTAAACTCCTATGTGCATGCAATAAAGAGTGATGTCTCATGAAGAAGAAACATCTAAAATCCTGTGATAAATGACAATTTATTTCTCTAATGAAATACTTGGTTTGAATTGTTCTGCTCTCAATGAAGAGCAGGCAGTGGCAGCAATTTTTTCCCCTTGAAGAACAGGGAAAAATCAGTCAGAAAGCAGACTTTTTTTTTTTTTTTGTGAGGGGGAGGGCATGGGGGAAGCTGTATTCTTGAATTTTCAGGTACTAGAAACCAATAGAGTTGATGTGTGAACGAGCCTGAAGTGTGAACACTTGAACATTTCTGTTATAAAAGGCACGAAATACTTTTCAGGTTGACAGACATATATGCCAATTTTAAAGCACTGACCTGCTCTGTAAGGAAGCATATTGTTACTGCTTCATAACTGTGTGCAGAAACTTTCTAGACTCACATTTATCCTACAAAAATGTGGTCAATGCCTCAATACTAACTACAACTATAGACTCCCACAGCTCCACAGAATTACTGCTTTTCCTCTCTGACGAGATCTCCCATGAGAACTCCAATACCACTGCTGTCCTTCCACCGAGAGCCCAAAGAGCTTCTCCCCTGACTCCTGCCCTGCTGTCATCTACTCTGCATTGTCTGCAAAACTGACTTTTATCTAGAGAGCAAATAAACCCTGCCCCACCCTGGGGGCATGCACTGGCTACCCAGCAGTAACCTCTTACCAGATAAGGCCTTAAGGCAGCAGACCTCCTGCATAAAGCAGGTGATCAGCACAGCTATCATTATTTTTTCAACAGGGAGTAAGAGTACCTTGGGGCAGGTAAAAGCACATTTTCAGCCTAGGCAGATGTTTAAATATCAGTGGATGTCTTATCTAACACCTGATGCTGCCTCGAAAACACAGCAATGGATCTTGCCAACATTTTTTAGAGGTTACTTGGTTGCATCTTGGGCCCGGTAAAATCACATTTTCAGTGCAGAGGGATGTTTAAATACCAGTGAGTGTCATCTAACACCTGATGCTACCTCAGAAATACAGCAACGGACCTTGTGAACATTTTTAGAGGTTACTTTGTTGCATCTGGTATAATTTATCATGAAATAAGTAAATGACAGTCACTGGAGACCATCGTAAAAATACTGGCTTAGCTGAAGCCCTGTTCATATTATAACGCCTCATGGAGCCAGTATCTTTTCTTTTGACCAAAGACTCTGGTACACTTAATACATAACACTGTGTTCTATAGTATACAGCCCAAGCCATTTATTTATTTTCCTGTGACTTGCCTCAATTTAAAGAATTAATGAATCTGTTTCAGTTTTAGTCTATGTATTGAAGGGAATCTTAGTATTTGTTTAATCACTTCAATAAGTACCAATGCTACACTGACACTTTCTGTACAAAGATATATTTTTGTGCTTCATACAGTTGCATTTGTCCCTATAACTTAGTGTATAAGAAAAATATCCGGTAGAAGTATGGTAAATTCTATGATCTGTGACCTAACTGTACTATTTCAATGATTTTACTAAGGAAAGGATCAAACTACTACAAACAGTCAAAAGTCATTAAGACGCTGCTGCAAATTAAACTGACCTTAATTTCACTTATTTCCAAAACTGCATAATTAACTGGACTTCAGTGAAGTGCTGGGTGCAAGGGTACAATTGCACTGAGCATCATAAGAAGACTTCAGTTCAGGAGAAATTCTTGACAGAGATATTCTCATAATTAAAAATATAAAAATTTATTACAGAAGATACAATATAATCCATGATTCTCAATATTAGACACTTATACAAAGAGTTACATCTTGTAAAAGTTAAAGATAATAAAGGATGTGAACCAGATGCAATACAAGGCATTTAAGCAGAAAATTGTATCTTGCAGCAAAGTACCATCTAAAGCTGTTTACAGAAGTACTGGTTTGTGGTTGATTTCCAAAAAGTCAACAGTAGAAGACTTAGCAAATAATTATTCTTAAAAACTGTTACATTATTCTCAGAATTACTTACTACCTGTTAGAAAAGACAATGTGACTTGCAGGAATTCTTTCGTTACGAAACTTGGTATTGTTCTCTCCTCCTGGCATCAGGGGTTCAGATCAGTGAAAAACATCAACCTTATAAAAGTACTTTCAAAATAAAAGTATGGAGTTCTGATTTACCTGGCACAGAAATTCTAGCACTGGTGAAATGTTGCAAGAATAGTGCATGACCACACATCAGTTTGAGTTTGACTTTCAGTTTGACTTTTTGCATCAAAGTTATCCTCTACACCAGTGAATAATTAAGAAAAAAAAAAGGAAAAAAGAAGAAAAGACTACATCATGTTTGATGTCTATAAATCAAAGAAACCATAATGACACACTGTGGCCAGGCATCTCAAAAGCAAGTCAAGGAGCTCATTAAGTCCCAGCTAAGTGGAAATCATTTCTGTAACATAAAACACAGCTTAAGGCAATACAATGTAAATAAAAATCAGGTGAAAGTGTTAGCACTTAAAAAAATGGATTATTTAATCACAAAGAAATAGAGGTGGTTGGCATCAGTTGCTGGCCTTCCTTTAAACTGTAAAGTCAAAAATGAGATCATAGAAGTCTTCAACTTAACGTGAACATCCTGTTAATGTTCACTACCTAAGAGCAAGCTTAGGCATTTAATGTGTGTAAAAAGCCTGACAAAAAGTTATTCTTCAAAGAAAAATGAATAAAATTCTTACACTTACGTGGACTGCGTCTGACAATGTCAGAAAGCTGGCCTATTACTATTCACTTTATTTGTGATTAAGTTCTTGTGCTGAGTGAATGAACGCCGTTTCTCACTGCTATCATACAAAGGATCGAGACTGGCAACCTGCGCAGACTCATAGTAACCCACACCTTAGCAGAACCAGCTGATGAGCTGCTGCAAGACACCAAGGGTTTAAGAGTTGAAGGGAATGTTCCATTTAGAACATGCTGGGGAGCAAAAGCTTCTGAAAACCAATAAAAAGTTTCTAAATGCAGAGAAAGTCAAAAGGAGGAGGACAGCAAACTACCTCCTACTGTTACAAATAGCATTCTTGTCTGCTCAACAGGCCTGTAGGTGCCAGACAATTTACTCTTATCATTGACATTGTAAGACATTTTTCTATTTCCTATTTCCAAAGGGCTGGAAAGAAAAAAAAAGAGGGAAAGAAAAAGCCAGTTTTCTGCACAAATTATAACTGTACAGATTTGCTGTTAAGGGCAGCTGTTTCTCAGAGCTACAAAATATACAGAATTTTATAGATCTGATTCTCTGCTAGGAGCACAGGCTAGAAGCCAGCTCATCAAAACTTCTATCAAAAATGCAATTTTAACATCTGCTTGGACTTTCACTTATCTCACTGCTCCCAGACACTATTGATTATCATTATCTACAAGTCTCTAGTATTCTAAGCAGCAGTGGCAAAGGGAAATGAAAATGAGCATTTTCATACAAAGACAGATAGAGGCTTCTAGGGCAGAACGAAAACTGCTGCTGCTAAATGAAATCTGACTCTAACTTAATCTCATCTTCTATAAATACACTGTCACTAGAAAGGAGTAAGACACAGCCTAAACTAAAATATTTATTAAAACTGTAGTAAGAAATAAAGGACTTCAGCAAAGGAGAAAAGGCATTACATTATAAGAGACTGGTTGCTGTCTGCAATGCACCTCATGGGAAGGCTATGATTGTTGTCTTTTTCTTTGCAACATGCTTCTCCTCATGCCTTTGGTGTACTATGTGCTTGACTGGACCACAGGAACAGGATATGAAATATATGGGTGGTAGCAACTCTGCTGGAGTACAGAATTAAAGTTTTTCTTCAGCACGGTAATCTCATCCTTGCCTCAGAAAAGTAAAATCTTCAGAAAACTGGAACCCCAAACAAGAAGAGTACAGGCTTGAGCCATTCTTCTCACCTTGAAATATGTAGGTGCTCCTATATCTGCTCCCAAAGAAGTAAGTCTCCCTTTCTTCCTGCCCTCCAATGCTTATATGAATCCAGGGTAAACAATGTGTACTTTGGAGACCTGCACAGGAGACTTTGCAGCCTTCAGTGCTCAAAATCAGGAAGAACAAGAGAAGAGTCTTCTCTTAATCTCATTGAGTCATCCTTGCACATATCAGGATGCTCAGTTCTTCTCCATTCCCACCTACCAGATTATTTCCCCTTTAATTTGCAATTCATAAAATAGAAAACTCATGCTTAAAATTCTACTATGGTAGAAGGCAAAAATGAGTCACTGCAATGTTTCAGTCTCTCTGCAGATTATGGACCAAGAACAGTCAGAAAATTGTTTACATTTGCCAACCAGTTTTGTCTATCAACATTCCTACAATTAAGAACCAAAATAGAGAAGCCTTCAAGTACACAGATAGAAGAACCTAGATGGCTGTATCATCAGAACCCCTTCTAGACTAAGAGAACAATTTTTTTGTTTAATTCAGTGATGTTTGCATTCCTCTAGCACAATGCAGACTGATAGCAGATTTCGACCATTCACAGTGACATACAAGGGTAAGCAATCATTGGGCACCAGAGGCAAGTGGAATCCATACATCATGTTTTCAGGACCTGGAACAAGTTGTCCAGAAAGTTTCCACACTTTATCTCCATTCCTGGAAGTTTTAAGACCTGACTGGTTAAAGCCCTCAGTAACCTGGTCTGTCTCCACAGCTGACCCTGCTTTGAGCAAAAAGTTACACTAAATGACCTCCTGAGGACTTTCCCAAACTGAATTATCCCATACTTCTACGTTTTATCATATAAAAAACCCCCCAAAAAACCAACACAGCAAATAAGCAGGATTATACCCAAAATTTCAGTGTTTCTTCATCTTGTTACCAACCTGTATATACCAGAGGTTAGCTTCACGACTTACATGTGGGTGAATTAAGAGGCAAAAAGAAAACAAGGGGCAAACAGGAAAAAAAGGACTATTTTCTATCTCTTTCCATTCAAAACACTGCTCATTCAGAAGCCTCTTTCCACTCTGTTGGCAAACAGCTCACAGCTAAAACAGGAAGCCATCATAATTTGATGCAGAATAAAATACTACACTTTCTCATTACAAAAGAAGCATTATAAACACCACAGATGTCTCAATCATTTACATGATTTTATGCCACACTAATCCATAAATGAAGAAGACAACAATATCAAAGATTCCTCACTTGTTCTGGTGTTCAGATGGCCCATAACTACGAGCCAACCTTCAGCAAAATATGTCAAAACCAGCTTAGCTGTAGTCTGGTGTACTATTTTATAGACAGTGTAGAAAGCTGTGTGAGCTCAGCTTAAATGCTACACCCATGTTGGTTTGCTGCAAGACCTTCAAATATATCTTGCTTTTTCCAAGTCTTTCCTCCCTCAGTAACTGGTAATTTATACTTGCATCACTATCAAGACTGGCCAGATAAAATAATTTTACACACCATTTACAGTACTGATTAGCGATAGATTATACATATAAATCTAAATACAGCTGCTGAATAGACTGTTTCTCTGGGGCTCAAGATTTACAGGGAACATCACATTTATCCAACAAAACAGCAAAGTAAAAATGTGCAAATTAGCTTCGTAAGTGGTGTTTGAAATGAAGCACACCGAGTTCTAATACAGTGACCTCCCAGACACTGGATGGCCAAGAGCATTCTAAAGTCAATCCCCTTTCACCTAACTATTTATGGGAGCAGATTTCTTTTACAGATGTACACACATACACACAGATATATATGTGCGCACATATGTGATCTATATGAGTGTATGCAGGTATACAGACTATAGAACAGCCTGCAGATCACCCAAATCCCTGGAGCTGTGACATTGCAAAAGGCCTTAACAAATCCCTGTAGCATAAGTACCACACACTCTGGCATACTCTTTTTCCAAGTGCTCTCCAGCAAATGATGAAAGATTTCTTTCTGAGGGGTCTCATCTCCTTGGAAGCTGGAGATGTACTTAAAACTGAAGGCTTCTGCACACAGGGAAGAAGTACTTGACCTATTAGCAGGTGGGAAGGTATTTTGGATACAACAGAACCAACTGATACCGATACTTACTTGGCAGGCATTATAAATCAACTGGTGTTCCAATTTTTTGATCCCTAGAATCTGCTGAAACATTTCATAAAGCTGTTCCTTGCTCAGAATCAGCTCCGACACAGCACTTAAGGCCATTCTATTTGGCTGTTTGCAAAAGTCCTCTTCTCCCCTGTATATGGCATCATATTTGGCTAGCCAAGAACTTAACACTGTCTCTTTGCTTAATCCATCGATTTCCGGCAAACTTCGGACTCTCTTTTCAATGTTTTTCTTAAAAACATCTCTAAAGTCATTTGCAGAACATCCTCCACTGTGAACCATTCTTGCAACCCGGTCACTCTTGAGAAATACCTTTTAGAATGAGAAAGAAAAAAAAAAAAGAAACAGAAAAAGTTAGCTGTGGAAACAAAACACAAAACAATCCCTTAAAAAGGGATTATAAGCTAGTATTTGCTTCTATGTAAGATGGCTTTATAAGGAAGAATAATACAGGCCAAGTTTGCTGTATTTTTTATAAAGAAACAAGTAACCATGACTATATTCAAAAAGTAAATTTCTGCATTGAATAAGTACTTAAACTAAGTGGCTTTACCATAAATTTATGATAGCTAAACTGGAATGAAGTTTGAATTAACAGCAGCTAACTTAAAACTTACTTAGAAGGTTTAATTAATTTTTTCTTTGTGAAAGGTCTAAAGTTACTTGGAAGTATCTCATTTATAAGCTGCACCTTCTGAAAACTCAGGAGTTAACATATGATGTTTAAGCCAGACAACAACCTCATGGAAGATGAAATCGAGGAAATCCAGGGGGGGAAAAAAAATAGTAGAGAAATATTACAGTAAAGACAAACAATAGAGGAAAGACTCAAAGATACAGAACTGGTTCGACTACTTACTGTAAATACAATACTGAAGACACAAGGTGGGATTCTCTGTGTAAAAAACCCAAACAATAACCAACATAAAAGAGCTCCTAGAGTACACATGATGTAAGATATGCCAAGACAAATTACAGCAAACCAATTAAAGCAGCATCAGTGTTCTGTAAGAACTTTTCAGTGTTTAAGGATGGTAGCATTCATTTCTTCTAACCTGGGCCTTGGCAAGGTTAATCTTTACAGCCACTCTGTGCAACGACCTCATTTCCTAGTAGCAAGTCTCGTAAAACTTCCTCCTCAAAATGCAGCCAACAAAAAGATGATCACTGAAGCACGATCAGCCTTGCAAACAACTGATATATGCTGTAGACAAGGGATAACCTGCACCATGCTGCTGAATGGATAACTTGGGTAGAACTTCTGGCTTCCTGCAGCAGAGGAAGATGGGTTGAGGCCCTCCACTCTGGAAGGCTTGGTGCTGGGAAACTGGTTGGGTGTCACACCAACACCCCAAGCACAGCTGAAATGCTAAGAACAGATGTGATACCATGTAGTCTATACAAATTTCCTTTTGGTCACCTTTCTGACTGTTTGCAAATGCTACAAAGTGGAAGATGACTTAACCATGCACTTTTCAGACAATCATTTTAGTCACAAAGAGCTATGAAAACACTATGAATGGAGATAATAGCACAGCAGAGCTCTGACTCCATGTTACTGCATGTTGGAAGACGGTGCACATAACAACCAACCTAAGATACTACTGTTCTTAAAGTGGAAAATACGAAACAGAGGAGTAGGAGCTAAACAGCTGAGCAGAGAAGAGTATATAGGTGGAAACAGATCAGGAAAAACATATACTAAAAGTTCCAGTGCTTGTTGATGCATGTTTCTCTGCAGCATATTTTAAAATGCAGTTACTTATAAAATATATCTTTTAACAGACTGGGATTTCATTCGATTTTAAATCCCTATTTTCACAATTTCTGCGGAAGTCCAGGGGCGTGGAGTGTCTGGATGGTAGAAAACCCCTCCAACCTCAGGGGTTGGACTAGATAATCTTTAAAGGTCCCTTCCAACCAAAACCATTTTGTGATTCTGTGAACAGATACCTGAATTGACAGGCTTCAGATTAAGCCTAAAAGTGCTTGGCCAAACAGGTTATAAAACCCTCCCCCATCACCAACATCTGCTAATCTCATTTTATGCTCTAACTGTACCATGATGGTTTTCCAACTGTGGAAACATAGGTATCCAAGATTAAATTCTTATCCATAACAGGACCTGACATGGTTACTGCCAATTAACACTGACACTAATTTCCTCAAAATGCTACATAAATATTGAATCCCATTTCAAAACAAATAATAATAATAAATTCCACTCAGCAATAAAATTTATCAGCACAAATAGGTACAAGGATACTAAGCCTTTCCTTGTTTCAATAGTCTGCACTTACAATTGATTCATTCCCCTAACAAGTTTATTGGAAAGCACACAGAAAAAAGATATTTAAAAAAAGATGACTTGAAACTGACTTCAGCTATTTTGTACTGTTCATAAACAACGTTAAATCTTCCACACGTTAGTTTGCATACCCAATGAGACAAAGCAGGTGCAGAAGAAAGAGTGAAATTAAGACTATTAATAGGCTCTTTCAACCCAAAATCCCATGTTTATCTAAGATGACACATCACTGTGTATTGCTAACATAACTGGATCAGCCTATTTAAAAATAATAAAATAATTACCTGCAAAATACACATTGTAAAACCATCAGAATATAATTTAGCTTTCATTACCTTCTTTCAGTCATATTATGCAAAACCATTAATCCAGAATGCAGGGGCTGAAAAGCTGCTAGCACTTCCCATCACTTATGAACCAGACTAATTAAAAATTTATTTCTGATTTTGAAGTTGATTTTCCAGAAGCTGATTTTTTAGAGGACTGCAGGAAAAATCTGATCCATTTTTTTCAACACTTACCCATGGAAGGGGAGCACTATTTTAACTCCCTGCGTCCACAGCATTGACAAAATGATGCCATGTTCATATTGGGGAAAGCAACAGGTACATGCAAGTACAAAATACAATTTGCATGTACCCCTGACTTTCAAAATGTTCCTTCTGAGGTGTTTTGGGTCACAAACTGTATTTTTATCACACTTCCAGAAACTTCACAGGAAGAAGTTCTTTATACTGTGAGGGTGGCACAGGTTACCCAGGGAAGCTGTGGCTGCCCCAACCCTGCCAGTGTTCAAGGCCAGGCTGGACAGGTCTTTGAGAAACCTGGTCTAGTGGGAGGTGTCCCTGCCCACGGCAGGCGGTTAGAACAAGATCAGCTTTAAAGTCCCTTCCAACCCAAACTATTTTATGATTCTATGATAATTCTTTCACAACAGATGTGTGGATATTAAAAAAATTACTCAGAAAATAAACCCAGGATAAGAGACTACAAAAATTATGTGTTTGGTTCTGAAAAGGAATCCCTTGGACCTAAAGATGTCATTGTACTACTCCTTTTTGAGCAGCAACATACCAATTTTTTCCTGAAAGTGAAAAAAAAGTAACATCATCTTTAAAATTAACTACTTG
This sequence comes from Psittacus erithacus, assembly GCA_009867235.2. NCBI lineage: Eukaryota > Metazoa > Chordata > Aves > Psittaciformes > Psittacidae > Psittacus > Psittacus erithacus. The sequence continues at coordinate 6,058 of WYDI02020729.1, read as the reverse complement.
TATTTGAGATAACTAAAAAGTAATGGCAACATTGGAAGAGAAAGACTTAATTTTAAGACTTTGTCTTCGCCAGAAAATCATAAGAGAATGGAAATTCAGTTAGGAGTGTACTGTATGTGCCTGAAATTTGACACAGAAATATGCATTAAAAAAGCTATTAAATGTCTCATTGTTTCTGTTCCTGAAAGACAAATGGTACACTTAAAGCTGAATGCAAAATCCTTTGCTTCAGTTACGTTTCTTGAGATTTGTCTCCTCAGGTTCAAAGCCCTTCTGAGTCATTTTATGGCTGCTTTCAAAAAAATTAAATCTAAATAGAAGTTTATGGGAGTTGCTACTATATGGAGAATGGTATCCCACCAGTTTCATGCCAATAGAGTCATTGTTTCCCCATTGCTCCAGAAAGCCAATCTGGCTGAGTATCTGTGGGTCCAGAGTCTAGGGATGCATACATGCTTTGCAACACCGGTGGTACTTTCCTGGTAGCACTCATCTTTACAATGAAATATATAAGCCCCTGTAGTAGTCTTAACAGAGTCTGACACTTTTTCTTCCATGTGGATTATATATGCATCCCAATCATCCTTATTAGGAAAAATATTTGTGTTGATATCTGTCTTTAAAGCAAAATACTGATTAAGTACATTCACTAAATTGTCATCTCTTCTTCTCTTTATTCCTGTATTGGGATTGTCTGATCATTAGACTTAGATCTAATTAAATAATAATTCAAAATCCTCCAGTGCTAAAATGTCACCTCAAGTCTCTCAACACCAGGGGAAAACTGGAGAGAAAAAAAATACTAGAGGTTTGAATGCAAACTATAAAATACCAAAAAAAGTTATTTGGGGACAAAGAAACCTATTTCTCCAGGGAATCGGATCTGGCAGATCAGCCATGGTCATTCAGAAACTCTTGTGTTATTTAGAAATAATTTTACAATAGCCAAAATTTTTAATGAAGTATTTCCTGTTTCTACCAACATTTTCTGGACTTCCTCAAAGAAATCCTGGGGTGACATTCTTTGTCAGTCAGCATTTGAACTTTTAGTATCATTATCAGTTCTTTGAATCGAGGTCATTACCAAATCCTCATGTTACCTACTGCTAACAAACTATCAAACAACAAAAATAAACACTCTATTATAAACACATACAATGCATTCAGAAAAAACAGATGGTTAAAAGACAGGTTTTGATGGGCCTAATATATAATTTCTAAGGAATTTTTCTTATTCACATTATTTAGATCCTTCCAAATACTCTAGGCCTGAGTCATATGTACAGTCTGATGGATAAAGTTCTCTTCACATCATAACCATTCAAAGATGATCAGGTAAGGAATGCAAAAAGAAAATCATTGACTTCTCCCTTATAGTTACAGTGACAATCATAATTTGTGTCTATCTACTGAAGAATGGTTTAAATTCACATTTTCCCAATCATTATACGTATGCAATTTCATCTGTTGCAAATGCAGGTAAAAAAAGCTTAATTCAAAATAATCTTTTGCACTAGGTAATTACATACAAAAGTATATATAAAAAAAAGTATACAAAAAAGTATACAAAAGTATATTTCAGTTTTAAGACAAAAAATCATCATTTATCAGTGCTTACAACTCGAGAAAATACTGGAAATACTAAACAAAGAAGTCCTTTTACATCTTATAGCACATACCGTTTGAGTAACATTTCTATTTATCGACCATCATACCAAATTTGACTAATTATATATGCAGGCAATACAGACATATTTATTGTTAAACAAAGAAGTGCAAAACCAATCAAACAAAAAACATGCTCTAAACCGTGCATTACCACAGAAGGAAAAAAAAACATATACACAAGGATTTTTAAACAAAATCTCCGTTTCATACCAACATTCTCTTTCAAATAAAAACACAGAAAGAAACACCTGCATATTTTAATTGAAAAATGTTGTGCCTACAATACAAATATCTTGTAGAACACCACTCACATCTGTGCTTGGTTTTGTAGGCAACAAGTTACAATGGAACACTTTTCTCAGCATAAAATTGCCCTCATTAACTATATGGAAACTGACCTTTTTTGTCTTTCAGGGAATATAAGCATGTATATCCGTATAAAAATGTGTATGTGTGCATATAATACATGTGGGTGGACACACACACAGATAAACATTGCAGTCAGCCATGTTCATCCTTTACCCATTTTGGAGACAAACTGAATTCAGCTATGACTTACTGCTTCTTATGTTTTGACTACAAGTTTTATGTGGTAACACAGGATTCTGTTTAAGCATAACTTCATTTGCTCTTTTAAAATTCAAACGGGCACTGAGAAGGGCAGAAGGACTACAAGAATTTCTCAGCTTCTGAAAAGGAAATTCCTTACTCATCTGGCACAGGCTGCTCAGAGAAGCTGTGGCTGCCCCATCCCTGGAAGCTTTTAAGGCCAGGTTGGACAGGGCTTTGAGCAACCTGGTCTAGTGGAAGGTGTCCCTGCCCATGGAACTAGATGGTCTTTAAAGTCCCTTCCAACTCAAACCATTGTATGATTCTGTGACTCTATGACTCTCGATTCTATGGTCTGTACACCCTGAACACCTTCTAGTAGTGCAACTCCACCAACATCCTCCTCTTCACTAAGCAGAGCAGCACTGGGAACTTCATTTGCCACACAAGGAGCTAGAGATTTTTCTTCATTTTTTGACAGTCACTGCTGTTCCTCTAACTTTAGGGAGACCACAGTCACACTCTAGACATGTCCTATGTCTTAACAGCCAAGGCTCAATGCCTCTCTCATGGAAAAGATGGCTGCAGCTCAAAATACACATTACATCTCTGGGCCAGTAAAATTCTAAACATACTAGACATATCTGTATCAGCTTCCCTATCACCTTTCCTTACGACACATGGTTCAAACTGCCTAATAGTTTTTGGAGCACAGCGACACAGTAAGCATTGTTGCGTCTGAACTTGAAACACCAATCATGCTATTAACACATGAATAGTGTGTATTTTTTCCAAGACTCACTTATTAAGGACCAAAGGAAGTTGTGGGTACAAAGAGTCCTTATGCATACCTTTCCCATCACATGTAATTTGACTACAAGCCAACCACTTTGTTCCATAACAGCCTAAGTGAGCCACCTTTGAGCTCTACTGGCTAAGCAGCCTCGCTGAATGGTGATCTCCCCCTGAGCTGGGATGCTTGTCAAAGTTGGTCCTCAAGGCAGAGACTTTTTACCAATGGCAGATCTTTGGTAAGTACTGGTATCGTGCATAACCTTATAGTACTTTGAGTTGTGACTTGCTAACTTCGGCTTGTGCCTTGGTACAAATCACTGCTCAAATGACTGTGCCATACAGTAATAGAGTGAACCTTGCCATCAAACTTTGTGAAGTTGCACCTTTACAACATAATATTAAAACCATTCTTGTCAATACCTCATACAAAAACTCATTAGCAACTCTCAGTGCAGTCAACAGCTCTCATTCACTTCTTAAAGTCCTTCCTGATCCACAGGAATAGAAATATTCCCTATTTCATTCATTAGTGTAAGCAATGTTCTCTGGGACCAGCTTACACAGACCTCAGTAGTTCTGTTTTATTCTAAAACTGCACAATGCACCTCACCATGAATTTGGGCTAGTTTGATAAAGGTGCAAAAAAACTTCTGGCTGCTTGGAGAACAGATTCCACAACTACATATATTAAGAACAAAGCCTTATGCCCAGTAGAAATTAACATATATTACAACCAACAGTGCTTGCTGCTATACCCTGGAGCTGCAAAAAACCCCATTGTTTCAGATATTATGATCTCACTGCACTTCTGAGAGTCTGGAAAGAAACAAAAAAACATTCCAAAAATTATGAAGATGATGTTTATATTAGGTTTATATTAGGTTTAGTCCGATCAACTAATCAGGCTACAAGAAGATCATTTTGTGTCAAAAATAAATAGCTTATGCAGTAGCTCTGTACATCTGATAGTACATGCTAATTATTTTTATGCCAGTAGAATAAAATTACTGCATTAGCCATTGAAAGAGCATTTATATTCTGAGACTAATAGTTACTGATGCATTTTAACAACTATTTTTAATAACTATTGGCTGCTGAACGTGAGTGGAAATTGACCAATATACTGAAATTTGCTCAGATTTTGAATCAGAAGTATTTTTTATGTTTTTAGGAAAAAAACCCCAACATTGTAAGCCTGGCTTGCAGGTCTTCTTCCTCCTTTGTTCCCTTTTGCCCCCTAGAAATATCCTCCAGGCACTGTTTTGATTTTTCCATCCCTTTAACTAAATTATCAGAATTAAAGGGCCATTTTTCTTTATCTCTGTAAGTCTTCAGAACAGAGTCCTTACCCTCCGGTAAAAGCAAAAGATACCTAAATTTTTAAGAGATCGCACTAATAAACTCCTACCTGTCTGTTGAAGTATTTCTGTCATGCTTTTGTTAATCACAAGTTTCTTCTAATAGTGCGCTACACTTTACAGTCTTTCCTAATTCAGGGGGAAAAAAAGCTGAAATAAAAAAAACTTAAATTTTGATTAACAGCAGGGGTTTTTTTTCCTTTGTTTTTAAAACCTCCTTAAAACATCACATTACACTAAGGTGAGAAAACCAAATAAAATTTAAGGTCATAAACTATCATTGTCTGAAGAGGCGTAAGCTCAATTTAACATTTTTCCTCTTTGTTGTTTTTTTTTTTTGCCAATGTTACTTCTACTACTATTCTGAAGTATATTAAGCTATGATTTCTTCTTATCAAGAATAATGGTTCAGAAACCATCACAAGATGAAATCTTTAGAAGGTTTACTTCATTTTCTTCAACCCTTTTGGGTAATAACATAGCTGCACATCATGCATTTCCCATAGCAATCAGCTATTTGTAAAAAAAAAGGCCAAAACCCAAACTCTTGCAAATTAAAATGTATGCTACGTCTCTAAGCTTACATGCTTACTACACAGGACTTGGCACTGAGATTTGTTTCTTTGCCTCCTTTTTCAAATTGGCACAAGCAATTGCCCAAAGTCTTCCGAAATTTCTGCTCCTCATGGCTACACACTTCACAGACTCATGTACTGTAATGTTCGTGCCTTGGGCACAAGAACAAACAGAGCCATGGTGACAATCGCCATGAAAAAATGCACAAAACTATTTCACCCAGAAGCAGCGTTTTCTCCTGGATTCATTTATTAACGTTACTCAGACACCCTTTCAGAACAAGCAGATTTATCCTCCTTTCAAGGCTGACAACAGCAACAATAGTTTTTGCACCCTGGTGAATAATAGCAAGTTATATGTTGTTGCCAGTATGAGCACAGTTCTGGGTTACTGTACCAATAGCTCTATTTGCTACAGCCATTGCTATTTTCTCTTTAAAAGTGAAGTGCAGTCTCCCCTTCCACCAGGCCTCAAAGTTCACTGGCTGAAGCGTGCAGAGGGATTTTGTGCACTGTGTTATTGGCCCTCAGGTGGTACTAGCACCCCAGAGAAATTATCAGCCAAATATCACCTGGATGTACAGCTGTGAAGGGGTCCAGCTTCCCTCCTGAGTGACTTTACTTAAACAGGCCATGAATGTTCGCATGGTTTCAGATCTGCGTGGACTGATCCACAGCCACATATTCAACACTGGCAAATCCTCCTCCTCAATGATGAAGCTCCATTACCTTCATGCTGGAACCTTCATGGGTGTAATTACAGACAAGCAAATACCAAAATTACTTCTTGTCTTACAGTTATCTATAGAGAAATTAGCTGATGAACAGGTAAAAAGACAGCAGAATTAGATCTGCATATTACAAAATATTGTGACGCGTGGCTTGTTCAAACATAAGAAACAGACTGCTGTTAAAAGGCGTCTCAGTAATTCTGTGCTCAATAATGGGACTGGGACATCTGAGGCGCTGCTGTGGCGTCCTGGGTCCAGCAGCAGCAGTCATTTTTCTCCTGCTTAGTAGCTGGTGCAGTGCTGCAGTTTTGACTTTCAGCCTGGGAACAGCGCTGATAACACCGATGTTTTTAGTTGCTGCTCAGTAATGTTTACTCTGACC